>APFE031353195.1:1731-17377 GCA_000404065.3 Pinus taeda
GCGATTTTCGTATTCAATCATATCATTGCTAGGTTTGGTGTTCCACAAGCGATTATCACTGATCATGGGCGTCATTTTCGAAACGTTATGATGACAGAACTTACAGATCAACTTGGCATGCGTCATGACAGTTCAACGCTTTATTATCCACAAGCTAATGGCCTGGTTGAAGCCATCAACAAAGTTCTCATCATCATGATCCGACGAATCATTGGGATTCATTGGTCGAATTGGCACAACATGCTATTTTCAGTGCTATGGGCGTATCGAACCTCAATTAAAACATCAACAGGTTTCACGCCTTTCCAACTAGTTTATGGTTTGGAAGTTGTGTTACCTATTGAGTGCAAAATCTCGTCATTTCGAATGGCCATCGAGTTACTTCCAACCACTTCTGAAGAGGAAAGACATTTTTTATACTTCGACCAGCTAGATGAGAATCGCCACGATGCTGCATTAGTGATCGAATCTCATGCCAAACGTATTAAAGCTCAGTATGATCGAAATGTGACCCCTCGAAATGTTTCGGAAGGCGATCTAGTCTTATTGTACGATCAAGCAAATGATAAATTAGGCATTGGAAAATTCGTGCCTATGTGGCATGGTCCTTATGTTGTCAAGCGAAAGGGGCCTATGAATTGGTAGACTTTGATGGGGTCTCTTTAGGTAAACCCAGAAATGGTCTTTACCTGAAGAGGTATTATGCTTAAAACAAGTGTGAAGATTTTTAGTTAGGTTAGTTTTTTCCTTCTAGCTGGTGTGTTTTAGATTTAAAAGTGTGCTTAGCTTAGAGAGTGAGTTTTTCATCGTTATTCCTGCTTATCTTGGTTTTACGTTTGATGTCGCAGATGTCGATGCCCTCCAAACATACATTGTTTCGCTGATGTGCTTGTCGTAGTACACGAATATTTTTTTCCGCAGCTTGGGTTATCATTCGCCCTCTGTTGATGGTATCTTGCATGGGTAGCCTCGGTCAACCACAAACAACATTTTTAGTGTTTATTTTGCAGTGTTTGAGTTATTATCTGGATTCTTTTCATTTGGGATTTGGAGTGATAGTAGGTTAGATCTGAACTCGTTGTATTACAGCTTAATATAGTATACACCATTAGAAATCCAGTTTTATTAAGATTATTTTTGAGAGTGCATCTCTTGGAACGTGAATTTGACTATATTGAATATCAGCATATTCCAAGATCTTTAAATACATTAGCAGATGCGATTCCTTCTCAAATGTTAAGTAGACATGTGCAATAATCATACAAGTAAATTTACAAACATTCCATAACATGTTTAACAAGACAAGCTGCTAATAACGATATCATATATATAGGAGTGTGTCAAAATAATACATCGTCCTCGATCATAGGTTGAAAAACACCTTATGATCGGCAAAAATGACAAGTACAAAAAAGCAAAAATGTCATATGTGACTACAATAGGCGATTATCCCATCACTGGTGATGATCTCGATATGAAACCACTGCATGAGCCAAATTACAAAGAAACCTCCTAAAGGGTCCTGGGACTCCAATCACGTAATGCTAAAGTCGACGAGGGATGTCATCTATACTAGTCTTGGGCATGTCCCCTGTCAGGCGCTCTAAATGACTCTCCACCTCGGCTAAGGTCTCTGCTGATTCGTCCTGTGGGGCTGGAGCCGGTGCAACTGGTTGTTTCCTCTTGTAAGGTCGGAGAGCGGCTGGTCACCGTGGGCCCACATCTGCATTTGAAACTTTTTACTATCAGTTTTTGGGATGATATATAAAAAAACAAAAAAAATTAAATTAGGAAAAGTGTTGAAAATGATTTTACCTTCATCATCCCATTGCTCTCCTGGCAGAAGAGCCATGTCTTGGTCTCCACAAAAATCAACCCCGGCATAAGGGAAGTCCTGAATAGCAAAAACCTGATTTTCCAACCATTGGAAATACTCAGGTTTGAACCAAACGACCTCAGTCCCCTCATCAGGATGACGGGCCATAACTGCAACCCATCGCATCAATTTGGGCTCTCGAGGAAGCCCAGCTCCAACTATAAGCTGCTGTGGGATCAGCATCAAAAGCCTCTCTAGGCCAAAACTCACAACTATAGCCCCATAAGCAAAGGTATTTAGCTGTCCGTTTTTGACCCTGGTCAGTTGGCCCTTCACATTGGCCAACACAGCATCACACCAGTTGAAAATGGTGCCTCGGAAGCAATCAACTGCCATCCGAATCTGGGATCCGGTGGAAACATGTAGTGCTACACTGCCGCAGAGTCTGGTAACTGTAAATGCTATAACCATGAGTTCAGGAAGGGATATGGTTTTGATATCTATCCCTTTGTCCTGGTTTTGAACATTGCAAAACTCTAGGTGGAGGCTCTTGACAGATTGGCCACCTGCCCTGGGCCCAAATAGAGTCAAGTGTTCACCCCTCCTAGGCAAACCAGTCAAGAAATATATGTCAGCTGGCTCGATTTCGAGCTGGTGTCCACCAATAAAGAAGCATTGGTCCTGTATACTCCATCTATCAACCAGCCACTACAAAAATTCCACCTGGGCCCTCATGCCAGGTATGGCCTAGAACTTGTATAAGCCACATGCCTTCAATGCATCGATCGAAGGTTGATGATTCATCATGGCGAGATCCACATCCTCGTGCTCCCATTCTTGCCAATCAAGCATGGTGGATATCCTACAATCAAGTAAAAAGGTGAGTTAGAACATGCAAAATTGTTTTCATTGGGTATTTTTTGAGTTAGTTAGGTTTTTGTAAACCTATGCGCGGGGTACGCATCCCCTTGTTAGGGACAGTGTGTGGGGTCCGCACCTTACCTTCAAGGCAAGTGCGTACCCCAACCTTTTTGTCCATTGCAAAAAAGTCGGGGTATGCAGGTCCCCTGTGGTGAACCTGCGGGCCCCTGCGCGCGGGTTTCTAAACCTAAAAGCCTCCAAAAAACACAATTTAAACCCTAAAAAACAATTTCAAAAGGACAAAAATGAAGATTAGGATGATGTGGATTACCTGGAGGAGATGGCGTTTGATTCCGACGGACATATTTTCCGAAATCTTCGCAGGAAGTTTCTGGTCAAAAGCCCTTTTTTCTCAACCAAATCTCAAATGGTAAAAATGAATGGTAAAAAGTCCTTTTTATAAGTTTTTTTGGTAAATAAATTCTAAATTTGTTTATGTTTCACTTTAGAAAGGTGTTTTTTGCGACATTTTTACCCATTATTAAACAGGTATGAGTAATGTTTAAGTTTTTGTTCAGGATAACGGATTTTTTAGGCGAAATCAGTCATTTTCAACGAAAGACCATTAGAGTCATCTTTAAGCTCTTTTTGTAGGTTTTAACCCCATACAGAAATTACCTGCATACGAATTCTAAATCACAGGAAAAATAAAAATGCGAGAGAATAACACATAAAACACATATACATAGAGATTTCCCACTGGATCTCAAACCCCCCGGACAGGGGGGGCTACCGCCCCCCCTGTGACTCCCCTGCTGCGCAATTGGCACGGCGAAGGGGGGGCCGCCCCCCTCCACCCCCCCGGTTCACACCGTAGTTAGTCTGAAAGAATAAAACACAACCCAAACCACTTTCTAACTCTAAAACATTGAAAAAGGATTGCCGAGTTTTTTCTTTTTAAACTCGTTAACGGAACTAAAAGATGGTCCTCTATACAGCCCTTTTTTACCTTTTTAAAAAAAGAAACGATTACCAGGGTTTTGTCATTTCAATTGTATTGGTCCATTAAAAACGACGTGCCGGTTGTTCACTTTATTTACTTTTTTCGGATCAGGGCACTCTATGAAAGTACTCCTTGGTCGTAAAAAGAAATCAAAGCGATTTCTCAGTTATTATTTTATACTTTCGGGCTTTTGGAGACACAAATTTATGAAAAAGTCAACCCTGGAGTCTTTTAATGTTTTTTCAAGACTCTCTAAAAATTGAAAAACACCGAGTTTCTTTCTATTACTGAGACTCAGTTAAATTTCAATTAGTAAAGGAACCTGTTCAATACACAACAGAACGGACCACTCCTTCTTAGGGTTATGAATTTTAAACTAAGTTGGACTCATTGAAGGGTGAGGATTATAATCAAGCACATGTTATCCTCCTCAAGCTTGTAAAAAATAAAGAAGGTTTTGCCAGGAAAGGCGGGGAAAAGATAGGGAAAAATGAGCCTGTTGTTATACTTTTACCACTCTTGAACACGACACTTTCATTCACCTGGGTTGGGAAATCCTTTACCTAACAGTTGATCAAACCACATTGAAAGTCTTCAGCCAGTTTATGGGTATTAACTTTGGGTCAGTCATCACCAAAACCATCTGTCGTGTTGTTATGTGTTCAAGAGGTCTGTGCGAATAAGCCATTCATCTGCAAAAATATCTATCATTCCATCTTGACCATCCCTGAGTCAGTCCTTGCAACTAAATTTCTTCAAACTTGATCTATGATTTCGTGTCATGGGCTTGCCTACGACGGATTGCTTTCTATCGACTTCCGCTCTTTATCTAGAAATATGATCTAGAAATTGCCAATACCTTGGGATCTGCATGCCTCAATGGCAGGTTTCTCATCTTCAACGACAGGTTGCATCATTGACCTTCGATTAAAGGATTCCGTGACATGTTCGACATCGACACATCTAATCACATCTCATCGATTATACTGAGTACTTTGAGAGCCATTGTCATTATTGGTGGTTTCTCTCACACTTGTTAATAGTTTACATCATCGACTGGTAATCAAGTGTTTTATACCATGTTCGACTTCGACACACATGGATAGAATCGTACTATTTCGGGGAGTAGAAATGAAGACCCTGGATCTAGTTTCCACCATCCAGGCTGCGAGGAATTTTTTATTCATTATGTTGTGGACTATTCATAAACAGATGGTTGCGTCCATACTGTGTCTACATGTGTCTATACTTATGATGTATTACAAGATCATTCCTATATCAGAGCAGTAGTTAGTTTTCTAGTCAGTTTTCAGTTTCCTAGTCAGTTTTGATCTGAGTATGGGAATGCCTACCTCAGCGATGATATGATCTCATATATATATTTCTACACTTGAATGTTTTTACAGATTCCAACCGGGCTCTCTGTAAGATAATCCTCGAAATGATAAAGTGCTTCACTCTTCTTAAATGATAAATGAAATCCTCATCTACTACAGATTTTGCACTTTAGGGGGCAATCTGTTACACAAAAATATCATCGCCATGATTATTTGCAGTCATTATGGGTCTATCATCACCTATACTAGCCTCCTAAGCAAGTCTCAGACCTTAGCTCTTCATGTCAAGCTTTGCAAAAGAGAGAAAGACTTTGAAAATCAATATTACTCTGGTTTCGCACTTTCTCCTACTTTTACCTGCGGACCTGCACCCTTTGTTCATAATACCTGCATACTTGCACGCTCTGTCTGTAAAGGGGTGGGTGCGTACCCCTTTGAAAGTAAAAAAGACGCAAGTTTATCCTAAAAAACTCACTTTTGGGTTAATTCAAGATGTTTCTAGAAGGATTTTGACGTGGATTGTTTGCTCCAAGGTGGTTCATGCATCCCAAAAGAGAAGGAGCTAATCCCTTGATAGGAGGAGCTATCCCTTTGAAGGGGGGTTTTCCTTTGAAGGAGGACCTGCAACTTCCCTCCATTGCACTATAAATTAAGGCATTGGGTTAGTTGCTTAAAGAGGTTAGAAGCTAAACATTTTGAGGGTAAATGTTGATGGGATTGGGACTTCCTATTAAACTTGAGAGAGAGACACTACCTTTTTTGTTTTCATTGGGAAGTGAGTGAAACTTGTCAAAGTAGAGGAGACTTCTTGTCGGACCTTGGGAGGAGCTTGTACAACATCAAGGCACAGGTTGTAAAGTTCTTCTTCATTTGAATTAATACAACCGGATTCATTTTTCTCAACAAATTGTCATATGTGGTTTGTTTCATAATATCCATGATCATTATGATGAATATGCTTTATAATATTGGCTTTTCAGGTGCTATTTAATTGTTTGCTTGTTTGTGTTTGCAAAATACACTTCAAGGAAGCTCATTTGGAGCGAGGGAGCGAGGCTTCCACAAACTTGCATTGGATCCAAGGTAGGCCTAAAACACTTGTTTTCCTTTATTTTACTTACATGTTGAGAGAAAGATAGTTTTTGATTGGCTTGCTTGTCACTAGATATCAGTAGATACTAGGAATGTCGATCTTGTCCGCAACCTCGACTCATTCCGCGTGAGACATCTCACCTCCACCATAACCAAGATTTAGTATGGTGAGTGCGATCAAACTACCGGTATTCAGAGGAGTAGGGAATGAAGATCTGGACCAATTCTGGTTCGTTGTAAGGACAATATGGGAAGCATAAGGCATCATGGATGACAATATCAAGAAGGCTACGCTAGTGAGCACATTGCAGGATCGTACATTAACATGGTACATCAAGCATTCTAATGACCATCCAAAGACAAGAATCACAGAAATCCAGGCCATGATGAATAGAGAATTTAGCATGCCAAAGTCAGAAACACAATAAATCATTGGGTTTAAGGAGATCATGATGCTCCTAGGTGAGACCCCCTGGGATCTGGACCAAAGATGGAAGGGTATGACTTGCGAAACCAACATGAATTTGAAGGATGGATAGCACCGCATCACTAACACCACACTTAAGGATTATGCTATCATAGAAAAAACTTTCCACCCAGTCCGAAGCTTTAGAAATGGAGATGAGATTGCAGGAGACCCCTATACAAGACCTTGGTCTGGGAGTCCAACAAATCCACGCATAACTGCAAAATCTATGTCTAGAAATGCAAAGTTTGAAACAAAACAGGACACCTCGGCCAGAGGCATGCAAGGAGGTATGGTGCATAAAATGCAAAGGCCAGTAGCATGACAAGGACCACTGTCCAGTGTTTTCGAACTACTTGGTGGAGGAGGGTCGATGCCGTTAAGACTTGAGGCACAGGCAAGGCCAAGCATGGTGCCTGAATTATGGTGTGCGATCTATTAGATAGGAGGAAAACACACTATGGATAATTGACATCTATTGTAGAAGTACACACAAACATCCATGTTGGGCAACGGACCCCCCCATAGTATGGTTTTGGGGCTTGAAGTGCAAATTTTGGTAAAAGTGTAATGTAAAGACCCCGTGAAATGCGGGCACAGAGCGCGAGAGTATAGGGTTGTCCACCCTAAGATAATGTAATATTAAGGAAGAGTGTGTCAGCCTACCCATGGCTTGCGGACCATGGGATTATATAAATAGAGAGAGCTCTAAGTGTAAAGTCAGTTTTTGGTCTTAAGTCTTATATTCTTTTGTATGAGTAGTTCGCTCTAAGTCTATAAATCTAAGTCTTGGGTTGTAGTAGTTGGGATAGGCTCTGTAGTTGTGTGCACAGAGGCCCAGTAGAGTCCGTAGCCATGTTTGCAGACCCCTGCATCTGAGTGCACAGGGCAGAGTTGGGGTTCTACTTGGATAGAGAATTAATAAAAGATAAGTTGATTTTGGAATATTTTGTGTCTATGCTTCTATTATATTTATGCATCTCTTTACAGTTTATGATTGTGTGCACTAGTTATAAATGTTGAATGATTAATGAGAATGTTGGGCCCACATAATAAAGTTAGATCTATAATAAAATCACAGTAAGGAATAAGGATCTAGACAACACCTCTTCGCGCTCTTTACAAAGCAACGCAGAAGAAGTTGCACAAGTCGCGAAGGACATATGGTTGCATGGAGCAATGTAAGCACGTAGGATCAGTTTGTGAACTTTCCAAACTTCATCAAGACATCCCTACAATGCGGAAACATGGTTCTAGCACCCTCCCCTACTACCTTGGGTGAGACCTCAGTCCGCACACTATGATCTGTTGCCGAAAAGGCCGGTAGTTTTGTAATTTGTTTGGCTAAATCACTTTTGAACCTAGGTCAGACCCCAACAAGCCAAGAAATGGTTTCATTGTTGGGACCAGGATCTGCCTAAGGGATGTCTAATGTCGTGGCACTAGAACCCAATAAAGAAGGAAATTGAAGAGTGGTTGGACAAGAAGCTTCACGAGTTCATGACACAGGAAAATAGAACTCTATAGATATCTGAGAAGAGGTGGATATATTGCTACGTATATATGGAAATCCTTGAGATATTCTTTGTGTCCTTCCCTTCTAAATTGTATGAGTGGATCATGAGGTGAGCCGACAGCAAGGGAAGGTATCAGCTCGATTAACTGATAGTGTGGACTCCAAAATTAGTGTGCAGACTAGAGACATCAAAAGATAATATTGTACGAGCTTTGGACCATTGGCTCAACTAGATAATAGTCGGATTTATCACTGAGTTTATGATAGACATGACTGTGAGCTACAATGAAGTAGAGCAATGTTTTCTCAGGGGACCACAAGGTAGGTACATTAAATCCCTGAATGCCTGGATTAAGATGTTGTTATGTGAAAAATGGGTGATGTGAATACATTAATGTTTGGAACGATGCAGAGTGGAAGAATCTACAAAGGTAGCATGGAATTAGGAAACAGTCCCTTGATTTCACATTCGCAGGAGAGTGAGGAAGAGCTCGCTCGAGTCTCTACGAGAAGTGCGATCAATTTGATAAGGCAGTGCATTCCGAAGTTACCACCTCCACTTATGCCACCACCTGCTTCACCTCCTTCACCTCCATCTTCACCCACCCCACCTCCACTAGCTCCATAGTTCAGCATGGTAAGTGTGATCAAGCTACCTGTATTAAGACGAGTAGGGAATGAGGATCTGGACCAGTTCTGGTTTGTGGTAAGAGCAATGTGGGAAGCACAAGGGGTCATAAACAACAATATTAAGAAGGCCACATTGGTGAGCGCACTGCAAGATCACGAGTTGACATGTTATATCAAGCACTAGAATGATCACCCAAATGCAGGAATAGTAGAGATCTAGAATGCACTAAAGAGAGAATTTAGCTGGCCAAATTTAGAGATACAGTCAATCATCGGATTTAAAGATTTTTCGATGCTTCGAGGTGAGATCCCCTGGGTTCTGGATTAATGACTCAAGAGTACAATCCTCGAGGCTAATATGACAGCTATGGATGTGCATCACTACGCATGGTTTGTGGTGTCTTTGACACCACACCTGAGGACGATTATGTCATAGCAGAAGCTTTCAACCCAGGCCGAAGCGTTGGAAATGACGATGAGGTTGCATGAAACACTAGTACAAGATCTAGGGGTGAGAGTTAAACAAATCCAAATGCAGCTACAGAATCTCTGCCTGGAATGCAAATCTTGAAGCAGGATAGGGCACCACGGCTGGAGGCAGGCGAAGAAGTGTGGTGCATAGAATACAAAGGCCAAGGCCATGACAAGGACCACTATCTGGTATTCGCAAACCACTTGGCAGGAGGGGCGCCAATGTCGTTGAGACTGAAGGCACAGGTAGGGCTGAGTGTGGCACCTGCACTATGGTGTGTGATATGTCAGACAAGAGGAAAGCACACTGTTGTGGAGGTAAAACCCCTCTGCGGACAGAGGTGATCCCTACTAGCCCAGATTGGGTCTAGCAACAATCAAACAACGCTATCACGCAAGTTCCTAATTGCAAAGTATAGAACAATGATGAGGACCTACCTGGATTCCAAAGCTAATGCTTGTAGAAGAGTCGATGCTCTCGTTCCTTTGCTCTGGCTGGTCACGATCCTCATGATCTTCGTGAATGGACACCTGCACATGCAAAAAACGACACAAACACAAGTATAAAATCCAATAGATGCAACTATATATCAGTCAAAAAGGATATAAATCATCATCATTACAAAATACAATAAGAGTGGAACCATAATGATAGTCGTCTATTATTGATAAACAAAGAATAATACAACCATAGTTCTGACGTCAAATCCTCCTTTGGTTGGGTGATCAAAAACACATGTCTTGCAAAGCTTGTTGGGAATGGGAACAAGCCTCTCTCTCCTTGGTTATTTGGACAAGAATCTCCTTACTTTAGATTTAGCCTTATGGGAATGAAGAAGGCTTCTTGCAGCATGAACTTGACAATTCTCAATCTTTGGAACTAGGGAACTCTGGAACTAGCTTGTCAAAGCCAAAAGGACAAGCTTTTATAGATAGAGGTGGAGGAGTTAGGATCATCCACAATATTCTTGGGATTGGCTTTATCACTAAGAAGCTTCCATGAGAGGTGGCAAACCACTTCCCCTCTATGGAGATTTGAAGCCATACCAAACCAACTCAAGATAGATTCAGTTCAGGAGTGGGTTAAGATGAATCTTCGGCTGTTGGTTTGTTAAAAACACTACCCATTTTGGTTGGCAGGAGTGTGACTCTGAGACAGAGCGCCAACTGGTGCGCCCTCTTTGGAGGATTTCCCCCATTGGCACAACTGATGTACAGTGAAACCACGCCAATGGAGAAAGGGTTGTTTTTATCGGTTTTTTGCAGAAGATGTCTTCAGGGCAAATGAAGTTCATACTCAGGGGAATACAATGCAAGTGTTTCCAGGTCATGTCACTTCTCACAAGTCCTAGAATGAGTCCTCCAAGGTATGGGAGAAGGGGTAATAGGGACGGTGACAAATTGTTGTGTAATAGATGCCCCCTAAAGCATGAGGCCCGAGAGAGAGAGAGGGGTGAAATGCTTTACAAGAACATGGCCAACCGAAAACACTGCCGCCGGAGAACCTGTGTGGAGAAGTACAATTGATATCTGAAGTACATGATATATGTGGTATGGGTGCAACCATCCATAGTAGAGTACATAAAAATCTAGATCCAAGGTATGGGCGCAACCATCCAGTGAAGATCGATAAACAGACTCAGGCATGGTGCAGCCATCTAGTGAATGATTCATGTAATGGTCATAATAATCCACAAAATCGCAACCTGGATCCCAATAGATGAAATCCAGGGTCTTGCACTCCATCTCGACCCGAAAAAAGTACAAGTTCAAGCATGCGAATGTAGGAGTCAAAGTCAAACATGTAGGAACATCGTCTGATTACCAGTCAATGATGAAAAATGTTAACTGATGTGAGAGGTACCACCAATAATGACAATGGTCCTCAAGGTACTATAGGTACAATCTATGGTGTGCGAATTAGTGAGCTGGCATAAAACACCCATAGAGTCATTTGATCGGAGGCCAATGATGAAAACCTCGCGTCGAACATGAAGAACCTGCCATTGAGGCATGCAGGCTCCAAGACACCTGAAGGGAGTCTCTAGGTCAACTTCCTGGATAATGAGCTGAAGTCGACAGGAAGCGACCATGATCGAAGGTGGGCCATAGTGTTTCCCACATCATCGACACGAGATAGAGGAGGATAATGTGTTTTGTGAATCAGGATTATGTGAGTTATCAGAGGGAGGTTGATTATTCTGCAGAGGTCAACTTCTCTTGAACATATCGGTGGCACGATAGTGGACTTGGCAGTATTTGACATCAAATGATCAGAGGTCATGGTGACAAGGCAACGAGCAGATGAGAGGTCAAACAGGATCACCCAAACCCACGGAGACAAGTGAAAAATGAGATGAGATGTCCCCACCCAGACACAAATGCAGACAAGTGCCATGCTCAAGAGCGACATACTGCTGACATGACAATAATTCTGGCTCCATTTTCCCCACCATTTCTGGCGAGTACCATGGTTATTTTTTATGAAAAGCGTGACGAGGATAGAATATGCTTGTAAGGCATCATTTCAACGGAATCCGATGTCATTAAGTTTTAACGAGTCTGAAAAAGGAAGAACTCAGTGTCTTTTCATGTTTAGAGAGTTTGAAAAGACAGAGAAAAGGTAAACTCCAGGGGTGTCCTTTTTCATAAAGTTGTGTCTCTTGAGCACGAAAAAGTATAAAACAATGCTCGAAAGAACCGCTCGATCATTACGATCGAGGAGTACTTTTCATGAGTATTGATTTCGACCTGAAAAAGTAAAAAAGCGATCGAAACCACGTCGTTTCGTAACCGTTAACGAACTTGAAACGACAAGGGTCCGACGATCTTTTTGTCGTTGCACGGTCGGAAAAGAGTTTAAAGACGACCGCCTCTCATTTACATTTAATGAGTTGAGAGGAATAACTAGGCATTCTTTTCACGTTTAAAGAGTCAGAAAAGAGTAGAAAGATTAATCCATAATGACTTTTTCGTGTATTTACCGAGTTAAAAAAAAGTATCAAATACAACTTGTTTTGTCACCTAAGTCGCACAAAAACCTATTGCTACACAAAACAAGTGTAAAATCCATTTTCGACAGAAATATATATTAAAATATTCATAAAAATGACTTTTAAAACCTATTTAGGGTTAAAAAAGCTATAAACATGTGAAAATGGTAAAAACAAAAATTACTTTTTACTTTTATCTCATTGGAGAGTGACAGTAGTGCTTTTGGTGAGCAATATTTGGGTGACAATTGCGACGAATCCGTGCGACCATTTGGAGTGCCGCCAATTCTAGGTAAGAGGCATCCTCTCCTACTCCATTTTAGTCCATTTTTTCAGTTGTTTTAGCTTTCTTTATCGACCTCCGTGGAGGGATTTTGAAAAATTAGGGTTGCACCCATTGGCATGGGTATCAGGCACGGACCCGCGCCAATGGGCCTTTTTTCTCCAATGGCTCGCGCCCATGGGTGCGACTGTTTTAAAAACAGTCGAGCCAATGGCCAAGCACACCCTTGTTTCAAATTTTAACATTTTTAAAGCAATTTCAATGCATTTTTAAGTTTACCAAAGATCTAATTAATGTTTTTTGACCTTGTGGTTGTAGGGAAACAATCAAAATGGTGATCCAATGGAAGGAAAGGGAGCATGGTAGAGTAGACGAATTGGCCATAGCTGATGAAGATTGCATGGAAGCCCTTAGAAATTGCGGGCTAAAGAAATACTTCCTCACGCCTTATCTACGAGCTCAGCCAGAGCTCTTACGATACTTAATCAACCTTTGGGACGAACATGAGCAAGTGTTCTGTATACGAGACCAAGTGTTGGAACTGGACGTATCTGATGTCTACTTCATCATAGGACTGTCGTGCAAAGGGCCAATGCCTCTAATGACAGGTAGCAGGCCATCTAGTGAGAAGATGGGGGAGGTGATGGCTTGAGTGTGCCTAGGGGCACAATTTGGATCTGGCAGTTCAAAAGTGGATATCTCCACTATTCAGGATCTAACACTCAAGGCAGTGTTGTTTACCATCAAACGGGCTGCGAGGGTGCAGGCACCCCACGAGGCAACAAAGAACCAATTTATATTGGCTACAGAGTGTCTGAATCTGACTATCTTCAATTGGGCATCAGCGGTGACTACTAACATGAAGAGGCAACTTACAAAAGGTAACTGTGGCAAACTGGAGCAGTTTGGGTATGGTTCCATCCTGGTGATGTTCATTTTGGAACGATTATCAATCTTTCAGGGCCAAGGGGACTTCGTACCTGATCTGGTGCCTCGAGAGCCGAGGATGGCTCATTGGGCAACGCTTATGACTAGAGGGGGGGGGAGGCCAGCAAATGTCATAGAGGCCAAAGTTTTTTGGGTGGCTTCGCTGCCAACTGATCGTGGTCAAGGATTGGCCGTATGCAGGGACTGACTTCACAGGAGACCCTGATCTCCCACTGCTAGAGGGAGAGGATTGGGATGAGGAGATAGGTATGACCTCTTTTTGATTTTGTGTTTTATGATTTTTTTTGTTAATACATGCTTGTTTTAATAGTAATTATATGCATATGTAGACTTTGGCCCAGAGAAACTAGTCGGCACGTCTCCTATATTGAGCAGAAATTAGCCTACAGCAGATCCTCAGGAGGAGGGTGCTGAGGGGGGAGAACTCATCCAGAACCTTGAGGGTATCGCTCGAGGGATTCTAGATTATGCTTGTCTAGTGGATGTCCTGTTAGCATACCAGAGGCACACAGTGGGGGTGCCGAGTCGCATCCACCAACTCTTGAGACGCCTAGTGCGGGAAGTGACATGCTACCATGAGCACCATAGGGATTAGATATCTGGGCTTTATTTCCATGCATATTTTTTTAAAGACATGTTGTCTCCAGATGTATCAAGACAAATATGTATTATTTTTTGATGATGCACACTATGCAAACATTTGGACACACACACACACACACACACACACACATATATATATACATATGCTTATGGTTTATTGTGTTTTATGCTTCTTATGCTATTTTAAATTACATGTTATGAAAATTTCTATCCAATACATAATTGGCTAATGCATCAGTTAACGTATTAAATTGTCTTGGAATATGTTGATATGTAATGAAATAAAAATCCCTTTCTAACAACTTAACACGTAGATATAACCTTAAAATCCGATGGTCTCAGACAAAATATCACCCATTGAGCTAATGGACGACAAGCTGAGAGTCCAAGTTCACAACCAATGTTCGAATACTGAGATTAATCACCTTGACTAGTAACTCAATCACAACACTACACTCAGCAACATTGTTCGTGGTACAACCTAGACAAACCCCTTGAAGGTCTACTAACTCACCATGAGGATCGTAGATCACCCATGCCGCAGAGGAAAAGTTGTATGTATTGTGGGAGGCACCATCATGAAACCAACGTAAGGCGAACCAGACATTTGTCCAAGAAGAAAAAGGACACAATAAGTAGCAATCATGCCGACACACCAAGACAAAAACATGAAAACATGCACACACAACACACTTGCTAAAGCACACGTATGTACAAAAAATAGAGTGCCTGGAATTATGCATAATATTTTTTCAAGTAAAGCCCATTCCGGGGCTTATCCAGGGGATTCCCTTCATAGGCAATAATCTCGTAGGCCCTTTTTTGCAAAACTCTCTTTACAATGTAAGGCCCGTGCCACATGGGCTCAAATTTTCCTACCCCAAACTTATCATTGGCTTGATCGTAGAGTAGGACCAAATCTCCCTCAACAAAAGAATGAGGATGAACAGTGTGATCGAAGTGAGTTTTCACTCGCTTCTTCTATGCTTCGATAGCTAAAGAGGCTAGTCAACGAGTCTCGTCTAGCCACTCCAGGTAAAGAAGGCATTCCTCTACCAGAGTAGTGTCAGGGAGTAATTCGACGGCTAATTTTAACGAAGGGATCTCACGCTCGATAGGAAGGGTAGTGTTATGAAACCAGCTCAAGAAAAGATACAAAAGATAGATCAACGCCTTAGAATTCAGCCTCTTCTAGGGGGCAACCTCCTTTACATTACATAAATGAACAATTCTTGGATGATACAAATGACAAAACCTCCTTTCTATATATAGGAGTCTAAGGAGTCACAATATACTCGAGCCGACCTAACAATAATAATACAAAGCCACAAAAATAACAATAGAGGGATTCTATGGGGCACAGTAATAATAATATGGGTGCAATAGGGGCACAACAATATTAATAAGGGGTACAACTACCATAGTAATGGGGTAATCACTAGTATTATAGGGACCCAACATGCCCCTCTCCTTCAAAAAATGTGTTCTCCTCAACGCTTGAGTAGTTCTGGATACTTCTGTATAAAATTCTCATCCTCCCATGTGGAATCTTCCGTAGATAAGTTCTTCCACTTGATAAGATACTCCGAAATTGATCGATTTCGTAGCTGTCGAGATCTTGTTTCTA
>APFE031353200.1:4567-29204 GCA_000404065.3 Pinus taeda
TGAGAAGTTCTCTTGGTGTAGAGAAACAATGGGCATTACAGGGCTGGATAAATGACTAAGCTCTCTTGTGGCCCCATGTGGAAAGAAAACAACAAGTGGGAGAATGTTGGGTTGTGTTATATTCTTTCCACGAATAGCCCACGTAGTTAACCGGGGGGTTAGAAGGGGGGCGAAGCCCCCCCTTCATTGCGCCGATTGCATAGTTGGGGGAGTCACAGGGGGTTTAAGGGGTGCAAGTAACCCCACTCTATGGGGTTCGAGGCAACGCCCTGGAAAATTTTGGTTTTGGACCCTATGTTAGGTTGGGCAGACCCACCTATGGTTTTGTGCATGATTTTCACACATGTTTTGGACGCAATGGTTTTTGGTCCATGGGTTTGGATGTGATGGTTTTCGGTCCATGGTATTGGATGATTCAACATGTATAAATATGTATTGTAACATTGAAAGGAACATAATGAAAAATCAAGTTGGTAGTCCCGGTTTTGGGATCTAGGGGAAAATCTTTATGTATATGTGTTTTATGTGTTATGCTCTTGCATTGTTTATTTTATGTGTTTTAGAATTCATATGCAGGTAATTTATGTATAGGGTTAAAACCTACAGTTGGTGATCTAGGTCTGGGTGTGACAAAGGACCCTTCCAAGTTCTTTTACTTTCGTGATGTGTTAAATTGCATTTTTAAAAGAACATAAATGAATACATTTGCATGCTATAAAAAAGAGGAACATGACAATCATCAGCACAAGAACGCATAAGACGTTGATAACGTAGTTCGTCCAGGAGGGACTACATCTCTGGGCCCCAGTGTCAAGATGGTGTAGGCCATTGCATTAAGTGTTGTCAATAGTGATGATGTACATAAGAGATGATGTCGTTATCATACAAGGAAAATGCCCTCACACAGGAGTGGCTCCAAGAGATGTTCCACTACAAGAACTCTCAGTCAAAAGACTCCTATCAGTATGCCACAAACTCATGCATGATGATAATGAGCATCCCCTGACATGGCATAAAAGGGATCTCAGTGCAAACATACATGGTGACAACATGAGTATTCCATCAACATAGAACAAAGGGATCTCGAATAAAACATGACGAGTCATGACAACAAGTACATCACACAAAGGATTCCATGTCATATCAAGCTGGAATCATGAGACAAGTAAGAAAACAAGATCCCACATCAAACATCAAACAAGGATCTGTGCAGCACAACACATAGCAAAAGAAGTACATGAACATACTGCATATACCTCACATCCAGGGGCCATTTGAAGAAAAGGATGTCAAGCTACTGAAATTGTTCAAACCATCGATCTCACGACATCGAATCACATGGAAATGATTGCTCACTCGTGAATGTTGACACCTACACTCCACTTAGAAAATTGGCCAAAAATTAGAATGAGAAAATGCGAAATCTGAACACACCATCATATTTGTGGCGTCGAATAGTGCAAAATCGTCTGTCAAAATTTTGAATTCTAAGAAAGTGGAATTCTGGGGCTTAAGGAATATTTTATATTCCCCCTAGATTCCTCAAAGATTCCCTCCTCCGGGTCCTCTGCAAATTGGCTGCTCAGATTGGGAAACTGACTGTGCCATCTGGTTCATGTCATTGAGAGGTGTAAGATCAACATAAAGTTTGTCCAATTTGGACATTGCAAAAATTTCACCCTCCTGCAAAAATCTGCCTCAAACTACGTGCACTCCCTCCTCTGCCTGAGGGCACAGATGAACTGCGTTTAAATAAAAAATTGTGGGCAGAAATCACAAGAATTCTGTTGGCGGAGTTGGTTTCAGATCAATTTTGTTACGAAGGTCCGTGGTGTAGGGGGAGGGGCTAGGGGTCGTGGCCTGCCCCTCCATTAACATTACATTGAATGATTGGGGTGGCGGGGTTGGTGGCCCACTGTTGGGTGTGGAATCCCCCCAAGGCATGTTTTGGGGCTTAAAGCCCAAGTTTTGACTAATTCCATTGTAAAGACTCTGCGATTTGTGGGCACGGATTGTGAAGTCATAATAGAGTCACAGGGTTGTTCACCCTAATTTGCGGACCATGGGATTGTATAAATAGAGTGAGGCTCTAAGTGTAGAAAACAATTAATAAAATGAAGAAAGGTGAGTCTAAGGAATTGATGAAGCAGTGAGTTGAAGTTTAAGTTGCGTCTTTGGGTCATAGAGTAGGAGAAGGCTCTGTAGTTGAGTGCGCAGAGGCCTAGTAGTCCATAGCTGAATGCACGGACCCCTGCAGCTGAGTGCACAAGGAAGGTCGAGTTTGTAACCATTGAAAGCATTAATAAAGAGAAGTTTTACCGTATTTATGTGTATCTTTTCCTATCTTATGTATTATTGGGTATAAATTGCAAGTTTACTGTTTATTTTCTGCGCGAACTCATATGAATGTGTTGAATAAGTAAATATAAGGCATCTGTTTATGTGAAGATAACTAACTATTATAATAAGATAAGTAATATCATGTGTGTGAATTAGGGGAATAGTGCAAATCACTGCTACAGCAGTGTGAAATTCCCTCAGCCTTGGGTTAGGGCTACGCGAAGGAAAGTATATCAGGGCATAAAGGCCGGGAAAGTGCGCGAAGTAACTTGCGCGAAGGGAATCACAATTGGACCAAATAAAACCCTCAGATATCTCCAAGGTGTGGAAACTTGGTTCCAACACCCCCCGATACTACTTTGGGTGAGACCTCAGTCCGCGCTTTGTGGACTGTTGCTGAAAGGACCAGTAGTACAGGGATTTGTTTGGCTAATTAACTCCAAACTTGGGTCAGGCCCGAACAAGCCAACAAATGGTTCCATTGCCGGGACCGGGATCTGCATAGAGATGTTTGATGTTGTATCACTGGAATCCAACTAAGAAAGGAATTGAAGATTGGTTGGATAGAAAGATTCACGAGTTCGTGGTGCAGGAGAACATGAATCCGCAACTATCAAAAGAAGAGTGGTTAGACTGCTACCTATACGTAGAGATCCACAAAATTTTCTTCGCATCTTTCCCTACTAAGCTATACAAGTGGATCATGAAGCTAGCAAATAGCCAAGAAAGGTGCAAGCTCAATAGACCTATTGTCTGGAATCCAGAATTGGTGCGCAGATTGGAAGCATCGAAGGATAAGATCACGTGCAGTGTTGATCACTGGCTCGATCGAATTATAGGAGGATTCATTACTGAATTCGTGGTAGATAATTCAGTTAGCTTCCTCAAAGGAGCATGAGATAGGTACATTAAGTCTTTGAAAAATGCTACTGTGTGAAAAGAGGGTAATGCAGATAAATTGATGTTTGAGGCTACGCAAAGTGGGAGAATTTACAGAAACGAAGGTAGTGCAGAACTAGAAACTAGCCCCTTGATTTCACCTCCGTGAGGGGATGAGGAAGAGCTCGCAAGGGTCTCACCAAGAAGTCTGATCAATTTGATAATGCAGAGGATTCTGTGCATACCACCCCCACCCACACCATCGCTAGTTTCACTGTCGTCACCCCCATCTTCGCCCATACCACCTCCGCCACCACCATGAGTCAATATGGCAAGCGCGATAAAGTTGAAAGTGTTCAAGAGAGTAGGAAATGAAGATCTGGAGTAGTTTTGGTTCATGATAAAAGCTGTATGGGAAGCTCAAGGAGTTATAGATGATAGTATAAAGAAAGTGACGTTGGCCAGCGCTCTGCATGGTCACATGCTGACCTGGTACATTAAGCATTCCAATGACAGTCTGAATGTGGGGATCACAGATATCCAAACTGCATTAAAGAAAGAATTTAGTACGTTGAAGCCAGAGTCACAGTCGATCATTGGGTTCAAGGAGATCACGATGCTACCAAGTGAGATCCCTTGGGAGTTGGATTAGAGACTGAAGTGCACAATTTGTGAAGATAACATGACTTTGACGTATTGACAACACCGCGAATAGTTTGTAGCATCGCTAACACCCCTGTTGAAAAGTGTGCAATAAGAAATGCTAAATTTATAATGTGCTAAAAATAGACCTACTAAAAATAGCATGTCTAAAAATAACAGTTTGGTCAGTGAGGTCATTGGCCACATTAGGTGAGAGGTGAAACTTCTAAAAATACAAAGCTCTAAAAATAGCATTTATGGGTCCCTTCCTATTTATAGCAGTCCCCAGTATATCTATAGGAAGTAAAATTACTTTTTGTCTTAACAACAGTTTGAAATATTAATTAATTATTTGAGTTGAGTTAATTATTTAAGGAAATTCAAATTTGAAGTCTTTGTGAGCATGCACATGAGTTGTCCCACTGATTGAGGGAATAAGCATGAGTTCTATAATGAGAGAATCAATTGACTTAGTTCTAACTTGTCAAGTCCAGTTAGATTATTTTAACAAGTTGTTAAAATAATAAAATATAGATTTTTAATGCTTGCATGCATGTGACAACTATTATTTTAGATAACTGAGGATTCACTCATACATAACTGTTGCATCTCAGTTCTATCAGAGACCCAGTTGAGATCAGATGTGGGACAGTGTACTATTAGATGCTTAACTATTTCTAATAATTAGTTTTTGCATGGTTGAGGAACTAGTGTTCTTAAGGAATATGTAGTTGGACCATTGGTTGTTTTTGGTATGTTGGAATTAATAGCATATGCTTTTGCTATTATTTCCCAAGCAAACTACGTAAGGACCATAGGGAAAGCCTATATAAAAAGGGCTTGGGTGGTTCATGAGACATATCTTCATATCTTCATAGTTCATTGAGAATTGAATTGCTTGAGAGCTAATTCTTTTTGTATTGTGAAGAGGATTTCCACTTGATTGATAATACATGGTTGGGGTTTTATGTTGGTGCTTTCCCCTGGATATATCTTGTGTTATGTGTGATTAATTATCTTGATCAGTTATGCATGTTTGCTCATGATTTCGATTATGCTTCTGCTTTATGTTTTGTAGAAGTAGAACAAGTATTATGATTTAGGACATCGGTTTGTTCTACAGGTGAAATTTCTACAATGAGATGGAGGTTGTTTGGCACGGATGAGGTTGAGTTCTCTCAACTTGGCCTTTTGGTATTATCCCTATGAGCTACCTCCTTGAGATGAGGGCCTTTTCCTATCTTTGGAGAATTCATAACTTCCTTTCCCTGCCTATATCTTTATCTTTTCCCATTCCTAAATCGTTGGTCTTTGGCTATTTGCACCTTTATGCTGAGATTGTGCCTATATGCTACTCAGTTGGCTTGGAGAAGGAGTGCTTGGAGAGATTAAGCTTGGACTTGGATATTCATTCAAGGAGAGCCTATTGACATCAAGGCTTGGTTGTATGCTTCCTCCTTTATTCAATTAATATACAACTGTTGGTTCATTTTCCATAAATGTCTATGCTCATGTATCATTTATCTTAATGCTCATTGATCTATTAAGTAGGTTACTTTTGATCATGCTATTTATATTTGCATGCCTTGTGTCTTGATCTCTTGTGTAGGTGTTTAAACGTTATGAGCAGCAGGACCAAGCCTGTGACGCAAGTGGTTCAAGGTCTTCAACAAAGGAAGACGTGATAGCATTAGAACAAGGTAGGCCACCCTCTTCGTCTCTTATTTCAATTGTAACTTAGGAAAGTGTCAAGTAGATTGTCATGTAGGTTGCTAGTCCCACTCATTGGGCTAGAGGAATCATCTCTATCCACATAGAGGGTTGCCTAAACAATAAGGCTGCCTAGCTGGATTGTGCATTTCTGGAGCCCAACTGGATTGCACAATTTCTTAAGGGAAGGTTGGTTCCCCTCCAGAATTGCACAATTTTCTAGGTGAACACCTCAGCCAGAAAATGGTTAAGTCTGAAATGTCAGCTTGCAGGTGGGAGGCAAACATGTTGAGCAACATAGGCTGGTAAGCCACTGAAACTTGGTTTCAGCCTATGTACTTGGACAGTGCAAGACATGCTGCTAAGGATGGTTGGTAGGGAGGCTCCAAAATGAAGCTAAGGCAAAAGTTTGGAGGGTGGTTGTAGCCGCTACAACAATTACCTAATGGTCTTTGTCTCTTTTATGAAATTATTATATGTCCTCTTTCTTGTTTCTCAACCTCTCTACTTCCCTTCTTCAAGTCTACTCTCCTTTTGTTACTCTTTCTCCTCCTCTTTTTGCATTGTCAAGGTTGTTCAAGAGCTCTCACATGCAAATGTTAAACTCACAAAAATTAATTCTAATTCAATAGTGTATCTTTTATAAACATGCCTCTTTGGCCATTTGCATTTTATGTAGGAATTCGAAGTGAGGGGTTGTCTCTTGATATTCCAGGACTATTTTCATCTCACCATCTCTTCATTTTCAATTGAGTTTCAAATTAGGAAAAAAAAATTGCACCGATTGTACATCTGAAGAAGCATGGTCAAGGATTCATCACTGCACATGACAAGGCTTGGATGACCAAATATGTTGTAACGCGAGTTGTGAGAAGTTGGAGTGCATTATTAACTAGCGTAAAACAAGTTGAACACTAGATAACCAATGTTATAATGCAGGTCCTGAGAGTAATGGGAGCCTCTGCACATCAAGCAACCTCATCAAGCAATCAACCTTGCAATATAAATCAATCAGCACTAGCGATCAATTCACCTCATCAACATGACAAACTCATCAATTGTCAAGCATCAATATACAACATCAACCAATCTCTTCAACATGACAATGATCATTTGACATCATCAACCTCTTCAACATGACTATGATCATTTGACATCAATGCCAACATTGCTAACATGGATCGCCACAAATAACCGAGCATAATTCTTGGCCTTATGGCAAGGGCTAGAAATGGCATTATTAAAGAATATTCAACATATATTAGTATTTGGGAATTCAATTATATTCATACATTAAGTGCTCAAATTAAAAGAAACCTCTACCTATGATCACATTTCTATATTGAAAAATATCCATATTCAAATTGGAAAGATTGAATCCATACAGTTCTTCCATGTTCAGCAACATCATAACTCCAAAGAAAATTCCTTAGTAAACAAAGGAGTCTCTTATGATCAAGGGTTGATTCTCCAGGATAATGAAGGTTGTTCTTACAAGCCTTTACCATGATCAAATTAATAAAAATTAATGTTCCTAGAGGAATGGGTGTCGTAAGCACAAAGGAAAGAGGAATGGGCATCAAGGAACCTCGATGAAACATCGACAAATGTAATATTAGAATGGTGAGCCATCTAAATCTTACTATAGTTGTTTGGTGATTAAAACTTCTGAAAGGTATGAAACATTCATCCCCACTTAGACGATACAATGTAATAATCCCATGGATAAGGATAGGTGGAGGTTGGGAATCACTCCTTCTTATTGCAGGGCGGAAAGGTGGTTTTAATTCAAGAATTGAGCTCGACAGGCTTGAATATCATCATAGTTATGAAGCATCTTGCTCCACATCTGCAAATGTGTAGGTTGAGGACTAATGGACGAGAACATTAATGAGGGAGGCAAGTTGTTTAAGGCCCGCGCTTGGAAGTAGAATGAGTTAGAAAAGGATCTTGCAGATGACGCAACTCCTTTAGTATGTCGAGTTCTTTTCCCGGGGGTTGTGGTTCATGTTCATTCTAGTAATCTTTCTAGAGCTCCCCCACATCAACAGTTGGAAAACAACATGGATGGCACAACTCAAAGAACAATGGTTTAAGAGAATGCGAACATAACAACACAAATAGAATACATGACAACTACCATTGAATATATATTAGCCCTACTAAATAGATAAGGGGAAATGTTGGCTAATGGAAATTAACGTCAATCCCTTCTCATTAACTAGAAAATAGGTCTTCTTTAGGTCTAGATGGATAGGTTGCAATCAAAGGTCGAAATGATGGATTATTGTTTGGAAAATTTTGAAGTTCCTGCTCAAATTGGGTCAACGAAGGTGAATGTGGAGATGGAAAATCATGAACAAATGGGCACTCTATTGGAATTATGGCTAATGTGTTATCCTTGATGGAAACCTACTTAATAAAGGTGTCAACATTATGGTAATAGAATGATTATGCAAGCTAGAATAGATGTGATAGGTAATATGGTCATAGGAATGTCAGTCCAGAGATAGATGAATGTTAAATATGAAGTTTGGGAAAGTATACGGGCGACCTATGAAGCAAGTTTGTGTACATACGCAGGTCCTATCAGTGAAAGTAGTGTATATAATCCACACCATGGTATTTTGGATATCAGGGGTCATTACCATAGTATTGACCCATAGTAATTGGAGTGACAATGGTTATTTGATCCCACCAAAGAATACTCACAACACAACCAAGGTATTAGCTAAGGAAAATACTATATAAAGAGATGGAAATCAAAGTGTTTGGGTGTGCAAGTATTGGCTTGTCTATGAGTGATTTGATCTTAAACAGGAATGCACCAGTGAGCATACAGAAGACCCAGATCTGATAGATCTAAAAGTTTAGTTGAGAATAATGAATATACTTGCTTGATCTGTTTTGGCTAACAATGGTAAGTATGTGATGATAACAATGCTCTGATATGAATATGGGATGATGAAGTATGCGCAGTATGTGTTGTGGTTGCAGCGAAGGCTTGACTCAGAAATTTCAAGATTTGTACGTGGGTTTGTTTCAGGGTAATCGTGTACATACATGAATCCATATCTATAAGGTCACGTATATATTCTGCGAAAAAAATTTCAGTATGTGGTGGATTTGTACACAGATGTTATTCATGATAAACGCAGACATATGCGGGTCTGCTTCACAACAGTCACATATACATTCTATGGTTTTGTAGTCTAGCTTAATGATGATTTATTTGATCAGTATTGTTTAGATTAAAGATGTTTTTCAACGATGTCTCTATTATAATGATTTGTATCTGACAGTATTGACTAGGTTAAATCATGAATAGAACATTGATTGATATTGATGTTATAAAATGGTGATATGTGCTTAATTATGTAATCTATTATTGTTTCAAGTGATGTATAACTGATGGAATGATCTAACTATGGTTCAGTGATTAATGATTCAGTGTTAAATACTCTGATATCTATATGCAGGTGTGAAACAAAAAATGCACGTATATATACGAGTCTTATTTAGTAAAGTCATGTATAAAAATTTATATTTGTTTTTTTTTGGTTGGGTTCTACATTCAGTGATTTGATGCTTTTTTCAGTTGATTTGTAGTGTGATTGTGCCACATTCAGTGCTTCATCTTGTTTAGGTTTATGATTGATATGGGTCCAATTTGAAAATTTGACTAATGTGGCCCAAAAGTTGTATGATGATTGTTTGACAAGTGGATCCAGTCCGAAATATTCTGAAAAGTGGTCCACGAGGAGCTGAGGGTAGAAACCTTTAGAAAGGGGTAGGAGCTCCCTCTCGATAGGAGTCTATAAACGAGTTAAAGGGGGTTGTAGCTCCCTTCCAGTGGGTACTAGAGAAAGAGATACATTTGTAGCTTTCTGTTGGTCGATGCCTACATACTGACAAGAGTTTGCATCAGTACAAATGTAATATATTTCTTTATATTATAAGAAATAAGGCAGAGACAACAACAACAATGTTTTTCACCTACATTGGGTTTCCACCTAATATCCTGGTGTCTTATGTGTGTTTCTCATTTGTTGTGATTTATTTATGTTCTTTATTGCATATTGGAAGTAACTAGTCTATTGATTCAATGATTAAAGATAATCATCTGATAGAAAAATCAGTAAAATGGATATACATTGTTTTCCTTCTTTGAAGTAGTGTACATACATAGGTTTATTTAATAGCAATAGTTTACATATTGCAGAGTACAAAATTTGGAAGTTTGAATTTAAAAAATATTGATTCACCCCCCTCTTAGTATTTTTCCCAACAATTGGTATCAGAGCGGGTCCCTCAGAAGGATCTTGATCACTTAAAGGGAGATCCATCAAGATGAGCAGTCAAGAGGGAGTATCTTCTATTATACCACAATTTTTTTATGGAACTAACTTTGTATTTTGGAAAATCAAAATGAGAGCATATTTGCAGTCACTTCGAGCTTATGTATTGGCAACTATAGAAGGAGGATATTAATACCCATCCTCTATTCCCAAATAATGCAAGGAAGAAACAATATGAGACCAATGCAAAGGCATTCAATTCTCTCTTAGGAAGCTTGGAAGAATCATAATTTGTGAAGGTCATGCAGCTAAATACCAAAAAATCTATATGGGACAATATTGTCCAAATCTATGAAGGTGACACTAAGGTAAAGAGCACTAAACTTCAAACGTTTAGAATTTAATATGATACTCTCAAAATGCATGATGATGAAAGTATTGAAAGCCTTTTCCTTAGAGTAGATGAGAGAGTTAACTCAATGGAAAATCTTGGTGATGAAATAAAAGATTCTATAGTTATTGAGAATATTCTAATATCTGTAACCTCAAATTTTGATTCCAAAGTCTCTTCCATTAAAGAAATACATAATTTAAAGAATCTCACTATTGAACAGCTCCATGGGATTTTAACAACTTATGAAATGAGAAAAGGGGGTCCATCGGATGTCAGAGAAGAAGCATTCAAATTTTCATACACAGGGAAGAAAAAGGAAGAATTTAAAGGAACAGGTTACATTTCAGATGAAGAAAAAGCGAATTTTGTGAAGAAATTTCAAGTAGGAACTGGCAGGTTTAAAGGTAAGCTTCCTTTCAAATGTTTTTCTTGTGGAAGGGTTGGTCATTATGCTGCTAAATGTCCTTATAAAAAAAATCATTAGAAAGGAAACAATGTTCCAAAAGGGAATATTAAAATAAGGTTCGGTAGCAACAAAATTTTCCATACTCATGAAGATAGTGAATATTCTTATAATAAGAAGGATGATGAATCTGATCAAGATTATATGTTACTTATGAAATTTGAAGACCAATCTGTAGATGAATCTGATGATGTCTTTATGGATTCTCTAGATGAAATTGATAGACTCAGGGTTATAAACAAAAATAAAGAAAAGGAAATTTGTATGTACAAGGAAAACACTCTTGTTGAAGAAATAACTCAGCTAAAAATATGCCTAAAAGAAGTTGAATTAACTAAAGAAGTTTTAAAGAAACAAATTCTAGAAAAGGAAAAGCATTGCGAAATTTTAGAACTTGAATTAGTGGGTCTAAGGAAGGAACTTGAAAAAACAAAAGCTCTAAATTTGAAGTTTTCTAAAGGATCTAAGACTTTAGAAGAAATCATCAAAGTGCAACATTCTCCCCTAATCAAGATGGGTATTGGATACAGTTCAAATGGTGGATCATCGAAAACTATGAAATCTTCTTAAATAGGTACAAGAAGCTACGACAATGCCATAAATGAAAGTAATCATCAGGATCATATCTCTCGGCAAAAGAATGAAGGATCAAATACTTCTCAACCAAGACAACATTACCATAACCAAAGGGAAAGCTCCTCAAGTCAATGCTTCACTTGTCACAATTTTGGTCACAAATCTTTTCAATGTGTTTCTTATAAAACTATTATGACTAGAGAAGCAAGAAAACAAAAGAATGAGATCGGGGCAAAGAAATCTTCTTATAATGTTTTCTCACCTCTTGAATATGAAATTGAATGTTCGCTTTGCAATAACTTTGGTCATAAAGAAATTGAATGAGAATGGGATCATCTTATCAGCATGAACAGAAGACAATACCCCATAAGGTATGGAAACAGAAAATTACATATACTGAAAATTTTGGTCTAGCTTTGTATGCAGGAGATCAAGAAAATCTATGGTACATTGATAAAGGATGTTAAAAGCATATGACAAGTGACAAAGATAAGTTTATTTCTCTTAATGAAATAAAGAAACAAAAGAATGTAACTTCTAATAATAACTCACCTACCACTATTAAAGGGAAAGGAATTGTGTTGTTAAAGAAAAGAGTCAATGCTCGAAATTATTTATTTGTTCATGGATTAATACATAACTTGTTAAGTGTTAGTCAAATGTGTGACCAAGGGCATGAGGTTGTTTTCAAATCAAATAATTGTGTGGTACAGAAATTGGATAAAGGTAAGATCATAATAAAGGGAACAAGAACTCCATCCAATGTCTATGTCTTGGGAGGCAGCCAAGATCATTTTTACTTAAGCAAATAAGAAGAAAGTTGGCTTTGGCACAAAATGTTGGGACATCTTAGCTTTTCTCAATTATACAAGTCAAGCAAAATAGGAGAAGTTCTGACTCAACCAACATCTCTCCCCCTGAAAATAACATTTGCAAAACATGCCATTTTGGTAAGCAAATTAGAGTTCAGTTTAATGCTAAAGAAGGTACTTCAAGTAAGCCACTTGAACTTATTCACACTGATTTGTGTGGTCCTATGAGAAAGAATTATCCTCAAGGTAAATAATACTTCATATTATTAATTTATGATTTTGCAAGAATGTGTTGGATAGGCTTACTTAAACATACAGATGGAGCATTTGATAAATTTATAGTATTCAAAGCTCTGGAAGAAAATGAGTTATATTTGAATATAAAATGTCTTAGATTTGATAGAGGGGGAGAGTTTATATCTGATGAGTTTTTCAATTTTTGTGAACAACCTCGCATCAAAAGACATATTTTTATAGCTAAGACTCCTCAACAAAATGGAGCTGCAGAAAGAATGAACAGAACGATCCAACAAATGGCACGTGCCATGCTTGATGAGATAATAACACCTCATACCTTCTGGGGAAGCAACACATATAAACGTGAATGCACTTAACAAAGCTCATGTTCGAGTAAACAATGATAAAACTCCTTAAGAACTATGGTTTGGTAAGCCTCCAACTGTCAAACATTTTAGAATTTTTTGAAGCAATTGTTACATAAAGAAAAATTATGATAAGCTTAGAAAGTTTGAATCTAGAGCTGATGAAGGAATCCTCCTTGGACACTCTTCTAGAAGTAAGGGATATAAATGCTATAATAAAATGCTTCAAAATATTATTGAATGCATAGATGTTGTGATTGATGAAGTATCCATAGGTACCAAAAAGGAAGCACTAGCAGATGAAAAACATTTTCTTACTACAATTCGAAAGGTTGTAGGAGAAGGAAATAGTGAAGCTCCAAAAGAAGGAAATGAAAATATAGACACATCAGAAAAGACTCCTTCAAAGTATGTTTAGAAAAATCATCCTAAATCTCAAATTCTAGGTGAAAAGGAAGCAGGAGTGAAAATTGAAAGAACTCTTATTGGAACTTCTAGTTACTTAGCCTTACTATCCACAATTTAACTTCAAAATGTGAATCAAACAAGCCAATGTGAATGTTGGGTTCAGGAAATGGATGAAGAAATTGATCAAAAGAAAAAGAACCATACATGGGAATTAGTACCAAAGCCTCATGATAAAAATGTTATTAGGACAAAATGGTTGTTCAAAAACAATTGAATGAAAATGGAGAAGTAATTAGAAACAAAGAAAGACTTGTATGCAAAGGCTACGCTCAATAGGAAGGGTTAGACTTTGAAGAAACATTTGCTCCTGTAGATATAATTGAAGCCATAAGAATGTCTCTTTCATTTTAAAGATTTC
The DNA here is from genome assembly GCA_000404065.3 of Pinus taeda. Classification (NCBI taxonomy): domain Eukaryota; kingdom Viridiplantae; phylum Streptophyta; class Pinopsida; order Pinales; family Pinaceae; genus Pinus; species Pinus taeda. The sequence goes on from APFE031353200.1 coordinate 18,110, forward strand.
ATAACTTTAAAGTGTATCAAATGGATGTTAAATATCCATTTTTAAATGGGGATCTAGAAGAAGTTTATATTGAACAACTTGAAGGCTTCATTTCTCGCAATGATAAAAATATAGTTTGAAAACTTAAGAAGGCATTGTATGGGTTTAAACAAGCTCCTCATGCATGTATTATCATCTTGACATGTACTATCTTCAACAATAAGGATTCACGAAAGGATCTGCAAATAGAAACCTATATATAAAATTTGAAATAGACAAACTTTTGATAGTTGTTGTTTATGTAGATGACATCATATTTGGAAGTAATGTAGAATTTATGAGTCAAGAATTTGCTTCAATTATGCAACAAAAATTTGAGATGTCTCTACTTATTGAACTAACATATTTGCTTGGTCTTCAAGTTCAACAAACAAGAATGGTGTCTTTCTTTCTCAAACCAAGTACCTCAAGTAAATTTTGAAGAAATGTGGAATAGAAGACTGCAAGCATGTATGCACACTAATGGTAATAATATGCAATCTTAGTCAAAATGATTATTCTCCTTCAGTCAATCAACCAAAATACAGATCTATGATTGGAAGCTTCTGCCTTACAGGCGCAAGACTAGATATTATGCATGTAGTTGGAATTGTTGGATGATTTCAAGAAAATCCTAAGGAAACACCTCTCCAAGTAGTTAAGAGAATATTCAAGTATCTACAAGGAACTCAATATTTTGGTCTATGGTATCCCAAAAATGCAAAATTTACACTTCATGCTTACACAACTGCAGATTGGGCAAGTAATATTGATGATCACAAGAGTACTAGTGGAGGGGCATTTTATTTGGGACCTCGCTTGGTTTCATCGTTAAGCAAGAAACAAAGCTCCATCTCTTTATCTATTGTCGAGGCATAATATGTTGTTCTTGCGTCTTTTTGAACTGGACTTCTATGGATGATCCAAACATTGCAAGACATTCAAGTCACTTGTCCTCAACCAATACCTATTCTCTGTGACAATAGTAGTGCCATAAGTATCTCTAAGATTCTTATCATGCACTCAAAAACCAAGCACATCCCAATCAAATATCATTTTCTAAGAAAACAGTTGCTTGAACAAAAGGTTAAGCTGAAATATGTTCCTTCAAATGAAAAAGTTACAGATATATTTACAAAGTCTCTTCCATGTGATTCCTTTGAATATCTCAGACAAAAATTAGGAATGGTTCTTACTTCATCACTCTGCTAATTATTTTGACAAGTATGTCATTTTCAGCAGGAGTTGTGACTGTAAATCACTACAGCTTACTTTTTGTACGCGGGTGATGTGAAGGATATTCGTGTATGTATGTCGTTTCTAAGTTAGATAGATGCGTATACACTTCTATGATTGATACCAAAGGGCACAGATCCAGGGGGAGCCTCCTATAAGCATTCATCATTTCATGTATGGTCTTCTATTTCTGACATTAGTTTGCTACAGTATGATTGGTTCAAGAGGAGCTACTATTATCCCTTGTTGGCATTATGGTTTCCTAAGAATGTCTTGTTGCATATATTTGCTAATGACTGAAAAAATCTATTGTCATTTATATGCTACTATGAGGAGGATTTGCCTGCTATGGTCGGTATTGATGATTGGTTGTTGAGTGTTGAAGTGATGCTTGGAAGCATTAAACACTTAGTACCATATTGATGATGTTAAAGAGATTGATGTTTCATTGCTCTTTCTTTCTTCTTGATGAAGATGTCCATGTTTCTTCTATATTGTTGCCATCAAATATGAATATGGTATATAGTGGTTGATGATGACTATCATTGTTGAGGTCCTGGTTTTGATTTTATACGTCATATATGTCCCTTGATGTAAATGTCATAAAAAGACCCATGATGTAATCATTGTAATATTTTTTCATGTAGGGGATATTGAGTCACGCAATGTAATTTTTGAGGCATTGATGTAATGTTGGGTCAAATATGTAACCCCACTTTGTTGGGTAATTGATGTAAGCATGATTCATTGGTAACATGTCATATTTGGTTGTGTCATAAAGCTTTATGCTTTTATTTTATATCATTAGAGGTTCCAAACATATGCTCAAAGGGAGCATGGTTAATATGTAGTTCTCAACACATCGGCACTATAATGATCTTCTCTATAAAGGGGGAAAGAAGCATTCATTTAGCATTGGTCAACCCTTTCCCTTTATGTCAAAAGGGGGGAGAAGCTTGGCGTTTGGAGAAGAATGCTTAGAGAAGCCCTAATATTTGCATGTGTGGTTTTAGGTGCTTGCAGATGATCACCAAACACCAAAATGGTTGTCATCAAGTCCAAAGGGGGAGATTGTTGGCATTATGGTTAATGTGTTGTCCTTGATGGCAACCTACTTAATAAAGGTGTCAACATTGTGGAAATAGAATGATTATGTAGGTTGGTATAAATGTGATAGGTAACATGGTCAAAGGAATGTCAGTTCAGAGACAGATGAATGTTAAATATGAATTTTGGGAAAGTATACGCAGGTCCTATGAAGCAAGGTCATGTACATACATGGGTCCTATGAGTCAAAGTCGCGTATATAATATGCACCATGGTATTTTGGATACAAGGGGTCATTACCATGGTTTTGGCCCATAATTGGAGTGACAAAAGTTATTTAATCCTGCCAAAGAATACTTGCAACATAACCAAGGTATTTACCTGAGGTATTGGCTAAGGCAAATATTATATAAAGAGATGGAAATCAAAGTGTTGGGTGTGCAAGTATTGGGTTATCTACGAGTGATTTGATTTGAAACAGGAGTGCACCAGTGAGAAAGAGGAGACTCGGATATGATAGATCTGAAAGTTTAGTTAAGAATAATGAATATACTTGCTTTCTCTGTTTTAGCTGACAATGATAAATTTGTGATGATATTAATGCTTTGATATGAATATGTGATGATGAAGTATGTGAAGTATGTGTTGTGGTTGCGGAAAAGGTTTGAATCAGAAATTTCAAGATTTGTACGCGGGTTTGTTTTAGGGTAGTAGCGTACATACGTGAATCCATATCTATAGGGTAGTGTATATATTATGCGATATAATTTTTAGTATGTGCATATTTGTACACAGATGTTATTCACGATCAATGCGTACATACATGGGGCTGTTTCATGACAGTCGTGTATACATTCCAAGTCTTTGCAGTCTGGCTTAATGGTGATTCTATGATCAATTATGTTATGATTGTTGTTGTTTGTCAATGATGTCTCTATTATAACGATCTGTAACTGACAATGTTGGTTGGGTTAAATAATGAAGGGAATATTGATGCTACATAATGGTGATTTGTGTGTAATTCAATAATCTATGATTGGTTCAAGTGATCTATGACTAATGGAATGATATAACTATGGTTCAGTGTTCATTACTACGATATCTATACGCAAGTGTGAAACAAAGAAAGCGTGTATATACGCAAGTCTTATTTAGTAAATTCGCATATAAAATTTGATATTTTTTGTTTCTAGTTGGGTTCTAGATTCAATGATCTAATGCTTTAGATTTCAGTTGATTTGTAGTGTTGAGAATGTCTCAGATTCATTGCTTTAGTTTGTTTGGGTTTATGATTGATATGGGACCAGTTTGAAAATTTGATGAAATGTGGCCTATAGGTTGTATGATGATTGTTTGACAGGTGGATCCAGTCTGAAATATTCTGAAATGTGGTCCACAATGAGTTGAGGGTTGTGGCCTTCAGAAAGGGGTAGGAACTCCCTCTTAGTAGGAGATTGTAAACGAGTTAAAGAGGTTTGCGGCTCCCTTACCATGGGTACCGGAGAACGAGAGAAATTTTTAGCTTTCTGCAGGTGGGTGCATGCGTACTAACAAGATTATGCATCACTACAAATATAATATTTTTCTTTATTTTATAAGAAAGAAGATAGACACAACAACAATAGTGGTTTTCTCCTACATTGGGTTTCCACCTAAAGTCTGGGTGTTTGATGTGTGTTGTTCATTTGATGTGATTTCTTTATGTTCTTTACTGCATACTCGAAGTAACTAATCTAAAGTATAAAATTTGGACATTTGAATTTAAAAAACATTGATTCACCCCCCCTCTCAGTATTTTACCCAATAGACTCGTAGCTCAATGACCTTGTTCACCAAGAGGTCAAGGAAGTAGAAAAAGTTGGAAAATGTGACGAAGATGAGATGTCCCTAGCTGGCTACTTTATTATCTCCTCCCTTCCTTTGAATATGTTTCAGAAATATGTACCAGTTTTAGTTTTATTTTGGAAGATTTACAAGTATAGTCAGTTTAGATAGAGGATAAGTAAAAGCTGTAGTAGAATACACTATCATTTTTTGTGTGAACAGATGCTGGATTCTGAAGAATTAGTTGAATATGTAAAAGGTTTTGGCCTTAAAACGAACGTCTATTTATACAAATTTCAAAATTGTTTTGTTGAATAAAAAATAGTATTATTATTTGAAAAAAATAATCCAACATAAATTTATCAAACCTTCAAATTTAACAAATATAAAGAATGTTAAAACAAATAAAAATATAATAATTATTACTTGAAAATAAAAATAAAAATAAATGTATATAGATTTTATTTTATTATAAATAAAATAAAATTATCATTATCGTACATATAATATTATTATGCATTAATATTTTATTTTACTTTAAATTCTATTGATTTTAATGTTTTTTTTTTTCAACTTGTACAAAGTTGCATATCTATAGAGGATATAGATAAATTCTCACACATATATAATTGATATAAAAATAATTAGTTATGAAGAAACCATCCATAAAAGTAAGAATGAGAATAAGACTCATAAGTTGCATTGTTCCCACAATTCTCAAGTAACCATTGGCACAAGTAAGACACAATTCATATTGTATAGGAGTGGCCAGAATATAGGTATTATGAAATTAGAGATATTTAAAACAAAAATTATAATTTAAAAATCACACCTAATATTAAAACTTATCAATCCATTCCATTTTTGTGATGTAGTAGTATCTATTAAGATAGAACATCCAACACTAATATTATCATCAAAAAATTCTTTATTTACTAATTAAAAATATAAAACTATGTTACACAATACTTAAAAGTCTGCATTTGTTTTAAGTAAATAGAGAATATTTACTGTTAACATTGAAAATGATTTTTTTTCCTTTTTTTTGCTGCTTCTAAGTTTGTGAAATTCGTCTACATGTTGGAGAAAAGCTAGAACTGAGATCATGTTGCTGCAATTGCAAACTAGGGTTTGGATCTGACATCTACCATGACAATGTCAAGAGGGGGCTCTGGCACCCCTCCTTCATAGTAGTTGTCGCTGGCAAAGGGAAGGAGTCATAGGCTTCCTTCTTCACAAAACATACCAACTACAATTCCTTTAAGAAGCCTTCATCCAATCACTCGAGAGAGGGAGGGTAGGAAAGGGCACAAAAAACCAATCAATCAACAACTCTACAAGAACAAGCGGGAACATCTCGGCTCAGCCATCAACATCAAATTCGTGCAAACCAAAAAAATGAAAATCCTAACCTTGGAAATCAAAGACTCTAAAATAGCTGCTTACTGGAAATATATGCAAGAGCATGCTACCATTTGTGTGTATGGGCTTCTGGCCATTGAAGAAGGTGCTAATCTGGTAGATACAGCAAAAATGGTGCCCTAAGGGGGCATCAAGCTCCATCTTAGATCTAAGGACTTATTCATAGTGATATTTGACATGTTGGAAAACAATGATCACATCTTTGAAGGAGGGCCTTATTCCACTCAGTTGGACTATATATGAGATATTGGAAGGAAAACTTCACCCAGAAGAAGGAGGAATTCTTAAGAATGTTGGTCTGGATTCAACTATATTCCTTACTAATAGACTATTGGCAACCCTATCTCCTAAAAGGAATAGGAGACAATCTAGGAGAATACATTAAAATGTCATAGGGAACTTGATCTGGCATTATGTCTCCTATGCCTGAATTTGCATCTTTTGTGATGAGATCTGGGTGTGGAACATAGACTACAAGCACATTCCATTTTGGTGTTGCAAATGGCATAACATGGGGAACGTTTATGTCACTGCCATCAAAACCCTCCCTCGTCACCCAACTCCCAGATGCAGTGCCCCCTCCCACATTTACCCGCTTTCACAAGGTCTCCAAGGTAAACACGATATGAGTGCTACTATGACATGACCCAACCTCGGATGTTCCAGTTATGGAAGTGGGGCCTGCAAATTTAAAACTTATTGTTACTTCCCAAGACCACTAAATCACCCAAAAGTCATTCCACAACCTCTGGTGATTGGATCCTGAGTTGGAACTTCTTTTTCACAAGCCTGACACCCCATTTGCACCCTTGACACATTTTTCATGTGTTTATGGGGCTCCAACCACATATGTAAGCTTGCCTACCAATGGTTATGACCCAAATTCCTTAGTTATGTGCCAGCGGTTGTGAGATTTGTACCACTTTTCAGGCTAGCCTTCAGACCACTACCTATAACTTTCTAGAAACATAACTGAGATGATAACAATGCCAACCATTCAGAACTTGATCAAGATATTTACCTAGACATGCCTAATACATGATACTCATTTCGTCAAGCACGTGATAAAACTACAAGCTAAAGGCCATGAATGCATATTTGATCTTAAACTTTTAAAGTTCATCTAAGAATCACTAAGAAGGCTCTATGCCCTCTCTAGCAAGTTGTAACCACACTTGTTATCCCATGCATTCATCAACCATTCAATAACTTATCAAATCATGAACAAGAGATATAGCTAGATCACATCATAGAACCATGCATATAACCAGAATAGAAACCATGACAAATCAGCTAGAATATCACATAATAATGAGTATATGTGCTCATAAATCACAATAAGGAAAATAACTTATATTAACATGTGAAAAGTCCAACCCAGTCGGGGACTTCCACATACCACTCGGCCATATATTGGGCTGAACCAAATCTCTCTTTCAGCCAATCACCCATTTGCCATATTCCAGGCATGAATGTGTGATCTCATGGGATAAACCAGGATATAACCAAACATGGACTCCAAAGCTTAAACCACCTCCACCCTCAAGCTACCATGATCTCACCTAAACCAGTCCTAATATCTAAAAACCAAAACAATATTGGATGCCTCAGAATTCCTTCACCATACCCAGAGGAATTATCCTGTCTCCACCCACTTGTCAAGGGCTTCCTAAAGAAAACCATTTTCACCCCAACCTTTGGGATCTTCCTAAGACTACTTCAACCATATCCAAAACCTTTTGGAAACCTAAATCTCAACAAAGAATGAATCCCATCACACCATGGCTATCTAGGAAATGACAAGGGAAGGTTGAAACCACTGCCAATCCAAGAAAAAAACCATGCCAAAGACGTCAAATGAACCAAATAATCAAATGCATGTACCATGCATTCACATCCCAGCAAGGAAATAACACTTGCAAGCCGTTACCTGCAAAATCTTCCTACCAAAATTGTTGATCCAACTTTCTCCTTATGCTCTTGGGTGGGAGGAAATATCGCCCTCATTGCGCACTAACTATCGAAGCCTTTAGTCTGCGTGATATGATCCCGAACCGTTGGATCAAGCGAGGGCATTCAATGGCCAGGATTGAATGTGCATGTTGGTGGGACCGATACAATGGCTATGTTTCGAGCTGTTTGCATGACCTCATGAGAATCGTGCGCAAATGGTGGATTTCGGGCGGTAAAAGTGATTGTTGGTTATGCCAAAAATGGACCCGATATGATTATAAATTATGGTTTACAGGATGCATCATGTCCGATGTGTTGCTTAAAAGGTGAGCATGTTAGCCACCCGATATTTTTTTCATCTGCTAGATCTCTAGCTTAAGATCCAACGGTCAGTTTTGGACTGCGGGTTTGTTTTGACCGTGTCCCTAGGTTCATTTTTTTGTCTAGTGACCGGGGATTGGGGTGGGCCTGTCCTTTTGGTGTGCACCACCGCCGAGGTTGCTGATTGTGCACTATTTCTCTTTTTAAGTGAATAAGAAGGATCCGCTCTTGCCTTAAAAAACTTTCTCATTATGCTCCCTTGTTTTCCTTTACTTGCCCTTTGCTTTCCTTTACTTGCTTGCTTGTTCTATCTCTCCTTTTGAAATTGATCCAAAGTAAAAACTAACAAAAAGTTGTGAATTGTTTCTTTGATGGCTATTTATCATTTATGTCTTTCTTTTCCTTCATTTTCCTTCATTTTCCTTCATTTTTCCTCTAATTTTTCTTGCATGCATATTTGTGTCTCTTCAACTTCCTTTTCTCTTATTTTCCTTTATTTCTCATAATTAAATGTCATTTATTTTCTCTTTGTATTTTCCCATGCCTTTGCCAATTTCCATAGGCACTAATAAACCGCAAGTGATTCCCATTATAATGTTTTCCACCATTCAACTTGGAATATGTCTCCCATGACCTTGGTTTTACTTTTGCCTTTAATATTCTTTATTACATGAAACTTTAACCCCAGGCTGTTACAAACCCCTCCCCCTTAGGGGAACACCATCCTCATTGTTCTGTGACATCTATGACCAACAAACCACTGAAAACAAAACATACTTCCTATGGAGCTTTATAACACAGCTCGATGCAATATTTACATTTACATCATGCTGAAAAACAAAATAAGCATACCGCTTATTAGAGATTTATAACACACTTCATCCGGTATTTACAACAACTATATATATATATATATATATATATATATATATATATATTTATATATATATATATATATATATATATATTTATAGATATATATATTATATATATATATATATATATATATATATATATACATGCACACACACACACACACACCAAAAACCCATTTGCTTCAACCAACAAATAATGAAAGTTACAGAGCCCATGTCTGATCAACCATCTCTCATGTAGCTTCATCGGGTCCAAAGTGCTTCCACTGCACTTTAACTTGCTTTATTGCTCGGTTCCAGAGCATGAGTTGTTTTTGTTGCAATATGCATTATGGCTCTGGCTCGAACTCTCCCTCCGGTTCCACCTACAATACAGACAAATCAATCGCATGATCAACATCTTGCACATATCTCTTAAGAAATGAAACATGGAAAACATCATGGACTTTCATTGTACGTAGCAGTGCAAGTTTGTATGCCATTGGTCCAATCCTCTCAAGGATCTCAAAAGGCCTACAATACCAAGGTTCCAATTTGGCACATGAATCAATCCTCAAAGAGCTCCTCTTGGTCTTGATGCGTAAGTACACATGCTCCCCAGCCTGAAATTCTTTGGATAACCTATTTTGATATGCATAAATCTTCTACATGTCTTGTGCTACCTTTAGATTTTTTTTTTATGACCAGCATCTCTTGCTCCACTCAGCCAACATATCTGGTCCAATCAACACCCTATTCACTGGATCACTCCAGCTGATAGGAGTATTACTGCTCTACCCGTAAAGAGCCTCAAATGGACTCATCTTCAAGGATTCATGATACCAATTATTATATGAAAACTCCAACAGCGGAAGATACTCCTCCCACTTCCTCTATTGATGCATGACATGCAACCCCAACATATCCTCAAGAATCATGTTGACCCTCCTTTTTTGTCCATCTATTTGCGAATTATAAGTCATGGTGAAAGTTAATTGTATCCCCAAGCCTACAAACAACTCCTTCCAAAACATAGAAGTAAACTTGGCATATTTGTTTGATATGATCTTCTTGGGAACACCATGCAACCTCATTATCTCCCTGATGAAGACCTAAGCTACCTCACTATCTGAATTTCTAAACTTTATTGTAATGAAGTGAGCTACCTTTCTCAGTCTATCAATTAAAACATGATGGAATCATGTTGCCTCGATGTCCCCAACAAACCTGTAATAAAGTCCATGGAAATGACCTCCCATTTCCATTATGTAATCGGAATAGGTTGTAATAGACAAGTTGGTCGGTGCTTACACTCAACTTTCATTTGTTGGTAGTCCAAACATCTAGCAATAAACTCAACCACTTCCTTCTTCAATTTTGGCCAATGGTCAAACCTCTTAACAACTGTCAAAGTCTTATGATATCCTTGGTGGCCTGAATATGACTTGACGTGAAACTCCCTTAAGATAAGCTTCTTCAACTGATTGTTATCTGGCACATAAATCTTGTTCCTGAATCTGACCAAGCCATATGTAGTGACGTGATACTCCTCATCCCTATCACCTTCACCCTATTGCTGGAATCTCTACTTCAATTGTTGGTACCTCTCATCATGTTGCCCTGCCTACAAGATCCGCCCCTGCAAATTTGTCCCATAAGAGCTCACAATTGAAATATGATTTACCTGCACTCTCCTACTAAGAGCATCTACAACCCAATTCTCCTAGCCTTTAATTTACCTGATGTTAGGCTAGGCAGTAACTCCTCAAAGCAAAATTGATTCGTATGTATTATTCCTTCAGGTTGATCTTCATTATATACATGAGGGAGACTGTTCACTTCATCTCTCGATGACTGTTCATGTCTCTTATTATTTATTTACATTGATTTTATTTATTCACCCAATCCTGATGATTAGGTGTCAACATTCCCCCCCCCTTAATCTAAAGGGATGTTGATGAGTCCAAGCATCATTCTGAATTGTTCAAGCTTTTCTTTTCCAAGTGCTTTGGTGAAGATGTCGGCAATTTGCTCATTGGTGGAACAATGACGGAGATGGATTGTTTTTGCCTCAACATGATGTTGGATCAGATGATATTTGGTATTGATGTGCTTCGTTCAATCATGGAACTTTGGGTTTTTAGCCAACTTTATTGCAGAGGTATTGTCAATCATGAGTGGAGTTGATTGTACTTGTTTTACTTGAAAATCTTCAAGAATTTTCCTGAGCCACACAATTTCTTTTGTTGCTTCAATTGTTGCCACGTATTCTACTTCTGTTGTGGAATCTGCTGGAACTGATTGTTTGCATGATCTTCAGGAGACAGCTCCTGATCCAAGACTCATAGCATATCCTAAAGTAGATACCCCAGTTTCTTTGTCTCCATCAAAGTCTGAATCAGAGTATCCAATCAAGCTGA
>APFE031353206.1:0-14352 GCA_000404065.3 Pinus taeda
GAAACAAGTCTTCCTTCTTGCATTATAACAACACCAATTCCATTTCCTAAGGCATCAAATTCCACATTAAAGGCTTTTGTGAAGTCAGGCCTAGCTAAGACCAGTGATTGACACATTACCTCTTTAAGATGTTGGAAGGCCATAATTGCTTCTGGAGTCCAAAATAATGCATCTCTCTTCAGTAACATTGTTAGAGGTGTTGCTATTATCTCCTAATTCTTAAAAAACTTGTGATAATACCTTGTCAACCTAAGAAATCCTCTAAGATCAGTACAAGAAAAAAGGACACTGGCGAGGGGCGAAAAATGTCACCATAAGCTCATTGGTGACAGTCAAAAGAGCCTTCATCACCAAAAACTGAATGTCACCAAAGGTGGCGTCGCCAAAAGTATATGTGTTGTGCTGAAGTTCAAGGTACAAAACCAATAGTAATTTATAATGATGGATAGTGACCTCGACCATTTCATATGAGAAATGGTGACAAACATTAGCCTTAGTCACCAAAAAAATTAATGTCACCAAAGATGGTGTTGCCAAAAGTATAGGTGTTTTGGTGACATTCAAGGTTTGTCACGAATAATCATTATAATGAAAAATAGTGACAATCACCATTTCATATTGACAACAATTATTTATTGTGATGGACCTTTCATGTTCGTCACTATTGATGCATATATTTGGCGAAGTTCGTTGACCATCACCATTTCATATTTTGTTGAGGGTCAAAATATTTCATGATAGCCTCATTGGTGACATTCAAGGTCCATCACGAATAATGACTATAATGAAAAATAGAGATTGTCACCATTTCATATAAAAAACAATGATTTATGGTGATTTACCTTTCATGGCCATCACTATTGATGTGTATATATGGTGGCATTCATTGGCCATCACCATTTCATATTGTGGTCAGGGTCAAAAAATGTCACCACTAGCTCATTGATGGTCAAAAGAACCTCTATCACCAAAAATTGATTGTCACCATTCCATATCAATATCGGGGCACGATGGAATCGGACCACCAACCTCCTTATAAAGTAGGTGCTCTTCCATTGAGCAAGCACCCTTCAAAAAATTAGAATATAAAAAATTTGACCTTGAAACTTTATAAATTGTAAATTCTACAACTTTCAATAAATTATAAAAACTAGAAAAGTCTTGGGAAACCTTTTACTAAACAGGAAAAATATTATTGACATTATAGGTCCCTTCCTAGTGGTTATGGAAGTTATGAAAAGTGGGTAGAGGGAAAAATAGTTACATATAAAAAACACAACATGTTCAGTTGAATACTCAATTAGAAGTGAAACTTTGAAGACATTTGAACCTATAAATGAGCCAATATCAATTGAACTAAGATGTAAAAGTAAACTTGTATGAAATAGCTAGAAGAAGAGGCACCGAGAACGATGCAATATATTACATTTTGAGTGAAAAAAAATCTAAATGTCATTGTTGTTGGGTGACTTTTCATAATTGGGACCTTTATTAAGGAATTTAGGCTTCTGTGATCCATAATCCTGTTAATGGGATAGAAATATTTACCATTTTATTCCTCATCCCAATATAAGGTAAATATTAATATTACTACTATTGACTTTTAGGGTAGAAATAAATATATTTATAAATTATTAATTAGATTAGGTCTTGGTAATATAATTATTTAAATAAATAATGAATTTTATAAGGACATTGGAAACTAATATTTTATTAAATTAAATGGATAAAAATAATAGTTAAATAAATTTAGGTCCTTCCGAGGGGGCCTGGTCAAACCTAGCCGTTAGAGGTCTGGTAACCGTTTTCTTGTCAATTTAGCTGTTGGAATGGCTTGCTGTCCCTATTTATTGCATGGCTCAGATTGGATCTTCAACTTGTCCTGACGATGAACCACACTGGTTGGTTCAAAACGCGTCGACAAATGATTTTATATGTGATTTTTCCGAAATTTTTCTCTAAAAATGGGACCTTTATTTTTCCTTTATCACGTAAAAATTCAAATAGAAAATTAAAAATTTTAGATATCTGAATGATATCTAAAATTCTATGCAAATGGAACATGAATCTCCGGCGACCATGAACCACTAGAAAAATAAAAAGAAAAAAGTCTGCCAGAGAGAATGACCAGCAAAACATATAGTTTAGAATGGAGTGGGCTATTGCAAGAAAGGAACAGAGCTAAGTTGACATATCCCCCTACATCGGAAACCCAATCCCAGCGACCCCTTCTCCTCCCATCACCTGATGGGCTCCACCGAACTTCGCCTCCCCTTCTCCACCACCCTCCTCCCCTACCCATGCCCTTTACCACCCTCCCATGCTTTGTTCCACATTAATTGTTTGAAACCGAAGATTTTGAAAATTGCAAATTTGATGTTTGTGTGCACAATTGACCATTACACTTTCCCTAATCTACCAACTCCAAAAGTTATTCCACCATGGTTTCACAGAGAATTAACCTCTCTAGAAATTATAGATGCATGCAATCTTACAACAACAACATTTCAACATATTTTGATGTAAACATTTAGCCATTAACTTCAGGGATTGACGTAGAATTACAAACAAAGATTTATACTTACAAGCAAATTTAAGGACAATATTTCAACAATTTGAACTTGGAAACTATGTAAAGTACTTATTTTAAAATTTTAATTCCAAGTTTTCTCTTACAAGCACATATACATTGGTTCCTAGAACAACCTCAACAACCAATTATAAATATTTCCAAACAAATGACAATGTGCATGTAACAATTTCTTGGATTAAAATTGCAACATAAAAGTTCATAAAGCAATTTCACCTTCTTCTACAGATTCAATGAGAAGAGCCCAAGAGTTTCTTTATCTTGCTGCAATAGACTTCAAAAGGCACTCCATGAACATAGTTATGCTACATTTTCCATTTTTTTTTTTATCTTTTCCAAAGAAATATTCATTTATAGGTGAAAATTTGTCTCTTTTTGTGGGCTATAACCCTTTTTCTAGCGAGGGAGATACTAGATTTTCGAATTACATCAACTCTTCAAAACTTGTAATTTTGTTTTCAAGAAAGTCACTAGCTCTTGCTGCAACAAAAAACCAAATTAGTATAGTTTAGAGAAACAATTCAAATTAAGATAGTTAAGAGCTCTTAACCAAAATATTCTAAGGCTCAAGATGTTATCCAAGTAGTGACTTTGGAGTCCTTAATACAATTGGAAAAAGATAAATCTTATGATTTGCATGCAGTTTGGTAGTGAAACATCCTGTTGTAGATGGAAATAATTCATTCAATGCAGTAAGTTCTACTTTCATAATTTTTAAAATCCCACAACACTTACCAAAAAATGTCTACAACCTACAACTAATCAAGAAGACAATATTTCCATGCTTTTCCTCTGAAAAGATAATTTACAAAAATAAATAATACGTCAATTTGACAATAATACATTAGTTTGAAACATTAGAAATCTGTGGAATTCATTTTTGTGAAAACAACTTTCAAACAAATAAGGGATTATTTGGAGACTCCAAGCTATAGTCTTATAGATTGTTATAAGTACATCTTAACGACTCTGGTTCTTTAAGCATGGGGAAATTTCCACACTGGTTTCTTTTTTATTTCTCTTAATGCTTAATAGATATTGAGTTAAGAAGAATCTACATTGCTTTAGAAACAACACGAGCATCTCTATTGATATAGAGTCAACGAAACCATTTGAGATAGGGCAAGACTTACCATAAAACATAATAGAATGCAACCTGTTTCTCTAGGAAACATGGAGTACCACCATTGCAAGTGTTGAAACTTTGGTCCATCAATGAAAAGTATAGGCAGTCCAACAGCTGCAAAGAATTCTCCAAAATTTAGATATTTTATAAATATATCACATCAACTTTGTGTCACAGGCCCAACATCAAATTGAAAGTACAAAAAATTGAAGCGAATTTGATTGAAAATGCGATAACAAGTTTGAGGTTTAAGTGAAATTGATTCCATGTAATGTGATATTGTATAGATACAATTTCTGAGAATGGGATAAATGAATGGAAACAAACTAGGAGGATGGAAAGAACCTGAATATATCATTAATACCACAGATGTAGCTAGGGAAACACTGTAGGGAACCCAACCTGGGCCAAAAACAGCTAATGCAGCCAGTCCAAGTGTTGCACAACTAGTACGAGAAACAAATATATTGTATTTCTACATATGAAATTCAAAATAAAAGTTGTCAAATTTACAAAATGCTCAAAAGGAGGTCTGATTGTTTATTTCTTGTATTAGATGGTTTAATATAGTACTAATTTTACATGAGCAAATGAGTATGTTTATAGTAATTTTAGAGTTGGCATTTAAGTTTGAGTTTAACCAGATCACTCTTGGAATTGTGATTTCTATTTTCTTTGAGATATTACTTAAAATAGAAAAATGGATCATAAATGTTTAAAGCCTGCTTGTGATGTCAGTGAGGTTGGAGTAGTAAACAACACAACATGAAAAACACTAAAGGGAGCAATTGTCGATTTTAGGCCTTTGGGTGCAATCATAATATCTATGAGTTCCATGATTTCCTTTGCTACAAATGCCTCTCCACATATCAAAGGAATAATCTGATCCAATCTACTATATTTTAGGCCCCAAGAGAAAATAACAACTTTGACAATACTAATTGACCTGGACAATGAGCCTTCTTTGAGTCACCAAAAGGCAAGATATCATTTCTTTGAATTTCAATATGAGCTCCTATTTAGGGAAAATTTAAGGAAACTTACCAATGCAAGACATCAACTTAAATCACCTTATGAACTAATTCTTGCTTTTTCCTAGAGTGAGTAGAGATGTGTGTGCTTCGTACTGAACCTGTAAAACATTCCTTAAGTGACAATGAATACAAGAAGTGGCTAGTCCATTTTATCAAAATTTTCCTCTATTCTGTCAAGCAAAGCAGACATCTTAGTTTGAATTATTGTATGTAAATAAGCTTTAATCTTCTTTAATCCAATTTGCCTCATCCATGAGTTGATACTTGGTTCTAAAATTGAATGTGAGTTTTGTTCAGTTTGTGGTGATCCCAACCTAATATAATAATTAATGTTATTAAGTGCATCATCCCAAAAGAATGGGCTACATGAGCACTAGTAAACTAGCAGAGATATAAAAAATGAAAAAACATTTAACATTGTGTGACAATTCTTAGTCTTAGTATTTGGAAATTTTCTCTATAATCTCTTGAAGTGTAACCCCCTTGTAATTTAGGAGCATTGTTGCACCTAAAAAATGTTTCATTTATACTTGCCATACAGGGAAAGTTTTTGGCTATGCTTGATATTATGGGCATATATTCTCATCCATTTACTTGATACTTTGAGAATCAAATAGAAAATTGCCACATAGTGAGTAGAACATGGAAGTTTTCACCTAGTTAACATCATTTTAGAATCTAAAACAAACAATGATTATTCAACTAGCCAAAACCAAAGTATCCCCAATTATGAATTTCCCTTGGCTTTACCATGTTCATGAAGCTCAACGCTTTTGTAATTTCATCCAAAAAAATGGTGACATCACCATTTCCTCTCACATAAAGGTTTGATAGACATTTTTCATTTTCATCACTGAAAATGGGTTTCTTGATCAGGCTATCTACCTCATGTTTAATTGTCTATCCTCTATGAACAAGGCATAATTCTAACATTTGAACCCTTTTGAAAAAGGGTGAATTGAAACATTCCCCATGGCACTAGGGTTGCTACAGATGAAAATATAAATGTTAAAACTATAATCATCAAAAATTCTAAAAGGTCTTGTAGGGAACTGCCAAGCAAAAGAGAGAACAAATTTTGAGCCCTAGGATTTTCCAACTTAAAGTAAAAAATAATGGATATAAGGCAACATGCTATAAATTTTTAGAAGCAAGAATGTCCTTTTTCACAATCAGGATGGCACTTGAGAATTTGGTTTGATATGGAATCAACAAGGTAGTTATCGAAACACTAAAGGAAAGAGAAGCTGGGAGCAAAGTAAAACACAATTGAAGGGAAAATATTTTGTTAAATAACATTTATTAATAGTAAATATAAAAAATTAAACGTAAAAGAGGGACCATAATTAAGCATTTATTAGTTAAACTTCAATACCAAATTCCAAAGTTAAAACTATCAAATGGATCCAACTACTGGATTTGGAATTCTCCATAAAACCAATTCAAATAAGTGATGGAAATAATAGGGGGACACATACCCATATTACCAATGGGATGCATTCTTCTAATATAAAGGAAAACGTTCAGGGTGTTAATGAAATATACACAATTGACTTAGACACATATTACTTCTTGTTGTAGGAATTTATCAATAGGAAAACCCCATCGGAAGGCCATAAATTCCATGCTCAAATGATCCTCATGGGAGTATTATTCTAGAGTGTTTTCTTGATAACTAAGATTGTCAACATGTATGCTTATTGTGGAAGTATGAAGGGCACATGCTAGGTGTTTAACAAAATTCCCAAGCAAAATGTGTCTGCATGGAATTTTATTTTCAAAGGTTGTGTTAGGAAGGACACTGCCAAGAAGCCCTCAAGTTGTATTACCAAATGAAACAAGTAGGACTAAGTGGAGAAACACCTTTCCAATTGTCCTCAAGGTGTGAGCTGAGATTGTGGCCCTGTAGTAGCGCAGGGAAATCCATCGTTACATGGAACACCACGACCACAAGATATTTCAAAATTAGAAATTATGAAGAGAAGGGAAAGCTACTTGATGAAATGGAGTTGGGAAGGTTGAAAACTCCTGTGATAATTTTGAGCGTGATGATATTCAAGTATGAGTAGAATGGTCATGAAAATAGTGCACTGAAATATTTTCTAAAATGCAGTTGACTGGAGTGAAAGCTAATTCAGTCCCTATTGTTAGTGCTCTCACTTCTTGTTTAGAATTGACAACATTGAAACAATAAAAAAATTGGATGATGCATATGAAGTGTTTGTCAATATGCCAAAGAGGGTTCTAATCTCATGGAATGCAATAATTTATTGTTATGTGCATTGAATGGATATTGCGATGAGCTGTCGAGACTCTTTTATCAACTTCAAAATCATAGGAATCAAAATATGTAATTAGTGTGGTCATTTTGAGATATACTCAATTTGGTCATAGTGTTGAATCCTTGAAACTCTTCAATAGAATGAAATTTCTAGAGGTGAAGCCTAACTCTATTACCATATAAATTATTTTTCCTTCATGTAATGACTTAGTGGCTTTGCAGTGTGGGTATTGAATGCATGGGCATGATGAAGATTCCCTAACACTTTTATGAAATAAAATAAGCATGAATTAAGGTAAGCCATATCAGCTTCATTGCTATTTTATCTTCCTGCAGCCAGGAATGACTAGTAGATGAAGGCTAGCATCATTTTGATTAATTAGTAGAAAGTTTGAGACACATCATAGAGTGGAGCATCATGCATCCATGGTTTACCTCCTTAGCCACTCGAGACACTTGAATGGAGCATATTCGATATTTTCAAACATCTATGCTACTTCTATGGGATGATGTAGTCAACATGAGAAAGCTAATGTTAGATATGGGAATTTGAAAAAAGGAACCAACATCTCATTTTCATAGACAGTTCTAGCTGCTTCTAACTTAGGATGTTTTGAAATATATCATGGAAAGTCTTTGACATTATTCTTGAGTTTCAATGATAATACACCCTCTTCATTTGAACGTTGCCTCTCTGAAACCATGGAGAGGAGAGACATGGAGGAGTTACAACTTTTCCTACTTCCTCAACAACCCTCAATGTGGATGGATATAGATAATCATGATAAACTCCAAGCATTGGACAATTCTTGGTTGAAGCCTTATGTTGTAAAAAACGAATTCATCCGGAAATTCCTAGGCCAAGTTTGGGACTTCGTTGAGGATTTTTGGTGAATTGCGAAATTGGCTCAAGTTTTTCTACATGTTTGGTTATAGAAAATCAATGGAGAAGAAAAAAAGGCATTTTCAAGGAAACAATCCAGCCTAACGGAGGCTAAAATTTGGGTTACTAGCTTTAAAACAAGAATTTCATTATCAAGCAAATTGGATGGAGGGGCCAACAAGGCAACATGACAAGTTGTTTCCTCAGGGTTTCATATTTTTGTGGGCTTGTTTGTCTATATTTAAGGTGGTTTTGTTGTCAAAGAACCCTAGAGGAGTGCATGATTTGGTCCTACAACACATTTTTGGAGGCACTATAATTATTTTTGGTGGGATTCTTTCTTATTCAGTTGAGGACTATGTCATGACAAGACTCAGCTGAGAAGGCGATGAATTCCATGGATGTTATAGCGATTTGACAAGAGGCTGCAAGGTTTAGGAGACTATGTAAGTCATATATGCTTTTAATTGATACTTCAAATGTGACCAAGCTTAAAAATCAATATGGTTCTAGTGCAGAGGGACAAAACAAACAACAACAAAAGAAAAAAAGTGGAGACCTTGTGCACCCCTAGAAAACAGTTCTACGCTACCTCACATCTATTGTAGCTATTTAAAAACTCTCATATATTCCTGAACATGGGAGGAGCATGATCACAACATCATTTTCTTTCCCTTTATTCTCTTCACTTATGAATTTCATGGCAAGTAAAATCATCATTTTCTTCTTTTATTTGAGAATTATATGGAAGGATTCATAAAATTGTTTCACAAGCTGCCATAATTTCTTTTCAAGAGAAAATTATTCAACAAGCCCTAATCAATAGGTCCTACCAGATCTTGTTACATCGAATACTTAAATATATCATTCCAGAAATTCTCCTCCTTCTAGATTGTAAATTGAGTAAGTAAACTTTCTATATTTTATTTCCAACCAAAGTTTGTGTCTGCCCCTTAGTTCTCTTGTCAATGCATAAGTCCAAGGTGAAAGTGTTTAGTGTCAAGTTCTTGGAGGTATAGATCGATCAAAGCAATTGGGGATGGATCAATCGATATAATCATATGTAAATTACATGCTCAATGCTTTCTGGTGTGAACATAGAACATACTAAATCACATCCATTAGATTTTTGGGGCCTTCTCATCTATCACGTATGAATTCATAGGGGCCTTCTTGGTGGATTTTTATATCTTCTAGTGGTAACATTGGAAACTCACATGCCATTACAACAAACATAGAAGTGATGTCGCAGAAGGTAATGTCGCCAGAGAAACTATGTCATTGCTTGCATGAATACATTCATTGCATTACATAGCCACAATTGTCAACAACACATAGTTCCTTTCCCAGGGGTTCCTTATCTCTATCTCTTGGTATAACCAGTAAGTGATTCTATAAGAAAGATATATGAGATGCTAGATAGAGTGTCTAGAAAGCTTCAAGTATTGGAAATGTGTTTCCACAACTGAAACAAGGTCAAAATGGATGCTTGATATACTTGAAGACTTCTTGGACTTCTTAGAATTTGTAAATTTTTGAATGGATGTGAGCACTTCAAAATTAGAAAAGAAGCATCGCATAAAGAACTTCAGTGGCCCAGATGATGAAATTTTTATTTTTCTTATTTCAACCTAGACCAGGGGGGTTGGAATCAATTTTCCATGTGCATATACAATAATTATATGATATATATTTTCGTTATTTATGAACTCAATTAGGATCTCACAGGATAGGCCAAGAAAAAATGGTGATTATATATCAGTTGATAAAAAATTGTTCTGTTGAGAAGAGAATATTCCAGCAATCATGAATAAAGATGTATTTAGAGAATCTGGTGATGAATCTTTGTAAAAATGAAAGTTTAAAGAATTATCTAGATCACAAAGAACTATTGTTTTTGTGGATACTGCCACAATACCACTAAGTTCATCTCTAGAATTGTCAAGTGAAAAATTATTGTGAGGTATTATATTCTTGTGCAATTACTAATAATGGAAAACCATGTAGAAACATATTTATGATTTGAGTAGAGTTCATTGTACATAGATCAATGGCTCAATAATTTTGGTAGTACAAGACCCCAACTAGGTTTCATTATTTTACTTTGTTAACCAAAACAGGTTTCATCAGTCTATGAAGTACATATGACATTCTAATAGCTCACTAATGTTGTTTATACTACCTATTTCTTCTACTCAAGGAAAAATATCTAGCAAATATAAATCTGATAATAGTTCAATGAAGTAGGTGACGAGCCCTCTAAGAAGTGAGTAGTCTTTGGGATTAGACACTCATCTACAATAAAGAAGCTCTAGGAGTCCATTTCCAAAAATTGGAAATAATTCTCTAGCATGTACATTAGCCATAATGTTTGTACGTATTTCTACATCATTTATTTATACTCCTATTGAGTGTGTTAAACAATAGATGCAAAATATTTTATAGTATTGCAACAATTGGTAAATCTATTGGAACTCGAGTTTCCCTTTCCAGAGATAGATCTCCAACAAAAATAAGGTAATGTGAAGACAACATATACCACCTTGGTAGAGTAGACTAGACCATAAATGAATAATATTCAATGCCAAGTTCCGGCAATTGTTAAGTGCTAAGCAATAGAATATGAAGGAATTATTTTAGCTACTTGAAATCAATATCATCATGAAGACTTCCATTACATGATCAACTAGGCAAGAGTTAGCACAAGTATCAAAATTTGGAGAAGTATATTTTTGAGAGGCTGGCTTATTGGAAACTATCAGAAAGTTACAATTCCTGAACCTGGTAATTGTAGAGCTACCAAAATTGTGGACTCCAATAAATTTAGCTCATTGAATTATCCTATTTGGGTAACCATTAAAATAAAATATTTTTTTGGCTATACTGATAGTTTTATTAGATGCACATGTATAAGAGAAAAATGTTAGTTTTCCTAATATAGATTTTGTTCATCTAGCCATAAATGAATAATGATGGAATTGAATTAACCTTATCTAGATGTACACGGTGAGTGTTGTTAAAGTATTTTGTGGATGGTTATCAATAACAGATGGATACATATGTTGTATGGCAATGAAGGTCTCATATCATTCTACTGCTACTCAAGAAAATATGTACCTTTCCACCAGTGCTTTTAGAAGGTAGGATGAAAGTAACATTGATTTTGAAGAGGCTGAATATGAATTTGAAATGGTCAAATGCATATGCATATGCTAAATATAGATCAATTAGTTGTGGTTAAATCCAATCTTGACATTGATGGACGGATTTCTGTGTTTGAAAGACATGAATGTCAACAAGGGTATTCTAGCTTGAGTGCTTTATAAGGGCGGTTAGTTTAAAAATTTTGGATGCACATCAATATCGCAATGTGTAGCCATCATGTCAACAATTATTTTGACTAGCCTTAATCCTGGTCTGGGGGTGAAGAAGGACCCTTCCAAGACCTTTTACTTTCATGATGTGTTAAAATTTCTTTTTAAAAGAACATTAATGAATACATCTACATGTGGAAAAGAAGAGGAACATAACAATCATCAACACATGAAAACATAAGCGTTGATAACAGAGTTCATCCAGGAGGGACTACATCTCCAGGCCCCGGTGTCAAGATGGTGTAGGTTGTTGCATTAAGTGCTGTCAATAATGGTGATGTACACAGAGATGATGTCTCGATCATATAAGGAAGAATTCCCTCATGCAGGAGTGGCTCTAAGAGATGTTCCACAACTATAACTCTCAATCAAAAGACTCCTATCAGTATGACACAAAAACATGCATGGTGCACATCTCGCCAACATGGCACAAAAGGGATGTTTAAAAAAGCACATGGATGATGAAAACAAGAGTATCCTAGCAACATACAACAAGGGATCTCAAAGCATAACATGATGAGTTATGACAACAAGTACATCATATAAAAGATTCTGCATCAAAGCAAGCAAGGAATCATGACAACATGTAATAAAGATGATCTTGCATCAACACCAATCAAGGATCTGTGCTGTTAGTGTCAGTGTTTCCAGCCTTCCTCCAGTGATCAAATATGCTCTTACAAAGTGGTGTCAGAGTGTCAAGGTCAAATTTTGTCATTTCAATGAGTCTTCAAGCAAAATTTGGTCACTAGGCATTAGGTCTAGGGTTTGATTTCACTCCTTTCAAAGTTGCCCAAATGTCATTCCATGTCACCATTCAGATGAGTCTATCATCATTCAGAAGGTTGTTATCATCATGTCAGGTTCCATTGGGTCATTTTACACCTTGTTCATGCCTCAGTTGCGCCCAGGCAAGGTTCATTTCCCTCTCCTAGGGTTTTGAAGGCAATTTCTCTTGAATGGTCAAATCAGTAGCAAAACTTGTATCCAGATGTTCATACACCTTCCCCTGTCCTTCATGTACCTTATTAATAACTTCCCATCACTGAGATCCCCCAAATTCCTCATTTTTGCACAAACCCTAGTTTCTTGCCACAACTTGGCAATTTTCTAGGCTAGGCCTGTGTTTTTCCCTTTTGGACCTCTTCCCCTCACTAGATCTCTAATATTCCACTTTCCTCTACTTCCTAACATCCCTCCTTACTTCCCAAAATTTCCCCAAGAATTTAGAAGCCCCTTTTCCCCTTCATTTTGTTTCATTTCGACAAAATCCCTTGTTTCACACATCGAGATAAGTTTCACTCAAAAGATGTTTCAGAGCAATAAAAGATGAATTTTGGAACAATGAGAGAGGATTTTGTCCAAAACATTCCAAATAAGAAAAACCTCCCTCACTTTTTACACCGGTATCATGGTTTTAGAGAAATGTCAAAAATATTGTCGCCTCAGGAGAATTGAATGCACCTCTGAAGTGACCTTGGGAAAATCAAGATTTCTCCTAGAATGGTTGGCCAAATGACTTTCTTGATGATTCAAATGATAACTAGACACAACGAGCTATCCAAGAAGCTATCATGAGCTCAATTTGGAGTTAAGGAAGGCATTCAAAAGTTGACTGCAACAGCACTCTGCCTTGAGGCAGCCTCATTTGGCACATTTTTACCAGTCTTGGGCGATTTGAGTTTTGGCAAGGAACGTTAACTCCAAATTGAAAACCTATAGTTGGGTTCGAAATTACACTCAAATACCTTTCCAACGAGCTATCTTGTACCTGATTTCAACACCGGGAAGGCCTCCAAAAGCCTCCTGCAAAATGCACTATGTAGCTGGGTGCGCGCGATGCATTAGGTAATGCGCGTGACGCATCAGGGGCACGCGGCGCATCAGGCACCAAAACACAGTGCAAAATTACATGCGCATAATGCATCAGAGGCACGTGGCACGTTGGGTGAGGCACGCAGTGCACTGGGTATTAAGCCCAAAATTCGCTTGGAAAGGCATCAAATCGCCTCCTCTCCATACAAATTTGCAGGTAGGCTCACAACCACCGCTTGTGCTTGGCTTTTGAAAGATAAATGTAATGGGTTCATGAAAATTTTGCCATGGATACCAAGTTTGAAGCCCTCCTTTTGTCAATATAAAAAGTGCTGTAGGGTTTGAAAACAGTGTGTTACCAAGGTTGTATTCTTCCTCATTTCCCTTTGGCATATTTGGCACTTGAAGACAAAGACATCAAGCCTTCATTCCTCATTTTCAACAAATAAAACATACACTTGGCATAGACTTTCAATACCATGTAGGCGGGCACCAATACATCATATGACCAAGACAACGACTCTACAACAGAATTGCATGCACTAGGAGGGCACTAAAATGTCGAAAAGGGAGGATAGACTCTGAATCTTGGCTGAAGCCTCTTTGGTTGAGCATGTCACTTGATGAGGCACCTTCAGCCAAAATTTCAAAGAATTTGGAGAAAATTTTGTCATTTTGAAATTTTTGGCTTGCAAAATAGGTTTTTTGGCTCAACGCCTAGCGCGTCGCGCGCGACCCATAAGATTGGGAGGTCCAAATCACAAATGGCTTGTAGTTTTGGATTTGTCATGATGAATTATACATCTTCAGCTATTTCCAAAGCATTTCATTAAGTTCTGGGTGACCAAAAGGCTCAAAAACATCATGAAAATCACCTTTCTGCCACTTTTTGCACTAGCAAGAAGTACTTCCGGGAGAATGCACTTTTGGAGGGTCAAATGGACACCAAATTGGAAAATTCCACTTGGGTAAGAAAGTAGACATCTAGGGCTTTCTAGAAAGCCAACATGAGCTCAATTTGGATGCCGGGAAGTTCCCAAACAACAGGTGGAAAGCCGCACAACACATAGGGCTCAAGCGCGCGGTTCACAGGGTTTTTTGGTCAAATTTTCACCTTCCAGCTCAGAATTTCGGCCAGTTATGACTAGTTTCACCTCTTGATGTGATGTTTGACCCAGCTTGATGTAATTTGATGTGTATGATGTAATTTTGGCACATTTTTACTTGTTCTAGAGGATTCATTCACTAA
>APFE031353208.1:0-29069 GCA_000404065.3 Pinus taeda
TATAAGTTTATGTATTTTTATTATAAATTTTTAAACTATACATTATGTGCTTGCACTTGGTGGTTTTGTAGGATAGTTAGTGAATTAAAAAACAAGAAATAGATAATTAATGATTAATTACAATTAATTAAATAGTAACATTTTAAATTATATTTACATAAGGAAAAAATAATATACATCTTTTTATCCCATGTGGTGGAAATCACCGAAACTTTGAATGAGTTCCATTTGCAAACCATGGGTCTAAATGAGATGAAAAGAGAGCTAATGGAGAGCTAGCAAAAAACCACACCTAATAAAATAATCAAAATGCAAATATGAAGAAAACAAAAATCTTACAAAAATGTCACACAATTAACCAATAGAAAATATTAAAGGGCAACATGACCAGAATTTACGTATAGGGTCCTCATTATTATTATGAAGATAATAAATTAAAAATGAGAGGGTTGCAGTTTTTCCACAACAATGGCGACACACTAGAAAGAAGCAGTTATCTCTGGTTAAAATATGATGAGTTTAACTTTACCCAAAGGTTAAAGTGAGGAATTATATTAAGTCGTCAAATAATAAAACATTTACCATGGGTCCCACATTAATTAATTAAGCAATATAAGTTTAAAAAGATAAGTACTTGAAGTGGATTGAGTCTAAATCCATGAATCCAAATTTTGGAGAATATTTAATAGTTAATATTACCTCGTATGAGTGATAATAGAAGGTAAAGATAGGGATTTTTAGATAAATCATATATCCATCGATCTGATTGGTCTATGACATCGCTTCACTACCAACGAACCAGGACAATACCCCAACGAAGTTTTCTTTTAATGCCATACATTCATGGCCTCGCTGCCAACAAGCATCCACAGCCCCGATGAGTTTACTTGTACTTCCCATGCTTCCCCTTTTGATCACCCTTTTGATAAACACATTTATGAGCTATGTGGTGAGCCCTGGTATTGCACCAAGAGTGTTGCAACTCCCAAGGGCTCCTCAACTCTATTTATCAACTCGGGGTACATACAACCTTTGAGGTGACAGTGCTATATGCATAGTAGATGAGATTATGTTAGAAAAAAATAATTTCTAGTTGTTGAATCATTCCTGAGAATGCACATATAACTTTGTATGTAATATATTTTATTATATGATAATATTTTAATGATGATTACAAGGCTGAGGTGGTGCTCCTTTAATAGGAGTTGATTGGCCACGCCTAATCAAAGAGACATGTTCTTTGGGACTAGTGTCTCTTCATTTAACAAATTAATTGATTACAATTAACCATTTAATTATTTAGATAATATCTTAACATTTTAATGATTTTATGAATTTAAATTCATAACATTGCCTTCCCCTTAATATGCTTTGTCCTCAAAGCATAGGTAGGTTTGGATGTTGATGAAGAAAACATTTTGATTCCTAAGACAAGTCTTCCTCTAGTAACCTCTTCCATTTGATGAGGTATTCCTTTATTGTCTTGGATTGTAAAACCTTTTCTCATGTATCAAGTATACCTTCAGGCTCGAGGACTATTCTTCCTTCTTCATCGTCTCTGGTATTTCCATTTGTGATATTTGGTTTTTCCCTAATACTCTCTTGAGACTTGATACATGAAAGGTATTATGGATTCGACAATTGTCAGGTAACTTTAATCCATAAGCTACACTACTTATTTTTTTGATTATTTGATACGACCCACAATATTTAGGTGATAATTTATTCTTCCCATGTTGTTTTAATGATAATTTCTTATAAGGTGGGAGTTTAATAAAGACACAATCTCCCTCCTCGAACTCTCTTTCAGAGCAGTTTTGGTTGGCTTTTTGTTTCATTCCATTACGATCCATGGCTAGATTATCTCTTAGTAAGCTGATGATCCTTTGACTTTCTTATAGGTGATCTTTAACTACTAGTACCATGGAATCAAGGAGTGCAAATTCTTTCCACCTGGGTGGCTCGTAACCATATAAGGCTTGGAAAGGTTTTATCTTAGCTGAAGTGTAGTACGTGGTATTATACCACCATTCTACCAGGTGTAGCCACTAGGTCCTTCTTTTTTGTTTATATGTAATGAAACAACGAAGATATGTTTCCAAGCATTTATTAACGAATTCGGTTTGTCCATTTGTTTGGGGGTGATAGGTTGAACTCATGTTGAGGGATATTCCTGCTTGGTGGCAAAATTCCTTCCAAAATTTGCCTTTAAACCTTACATCTCTATTGCTAATGATGACCTTAGGAAACCCATGTAGTTTGTAAATATTTTTACAAAACACATCAACAATTTGTTTAGTTGTGTCAGTCTTTTTAATAGCCAAAAAGTGGGCATATTTAGTGAGCTTGTCAACTATTACAAATATTTTATCCTTTCCATTAGATGCAGGTAGTCCTTCAATAAAGTCCATTTAAATCTCCTCTCACTTTTGGTTTGGAATGTGTAGTGGATGTAGAAACCCTAGAGTTGGAACATTTTCGCTCTTGTTCCTTTGACAAATATATTTTGCAACATATTTCTGAATTTCCTTGCTCATACCCTTCCAATAGAATGACTATCGGATGTTGTAGTAAGTCTTGTAGAGTCTGACATGTCTGGCTACAGGAAAATTATGAGACGCTTTTAATATTCTTACCTTAAATCTAGATGTGGGTGTTAGGCAAATTCTACCCTTATACCATAAGATTCCATTCTTCCACTTGAAGTTGGTATATTTACTCATATTCTTAATCATGGATTCACAATCCTCATCTTTGGCATATTTGGCTCATATTTCATCCAGCCATTCTGAAAAAATTATCATGGTGACACATAATTAACATTTTATCCACTTATGAGTTAGCTAAGTATGTCGCTAGCATTTTATCCCCGCTAGTGGGCAAGACTAGCTCTTACATTAAAGATTCCAATCAATTTGTCAAATACATTAAAAATACTAAGCTAGATCCCGGAGATAAAATCGTTAGTTTTGACGTAGTCCATCTCTTCACCAAAATCCCCCTAGATGAAGCAATTCAGGTAGTCAAAGAAGTAGCAGACCCCCAAACTGCAAAATTAGTTGAGATCTGTCTTCGCTCCACCTTCTTCTCCTTCCAAGGTGAAATATTTGAACAAACTTCAGGTGTTGCTATGGGATCACCTCTTTCGCCAATCGTGGCAAACCTTTTCATGGAAAAATTCGAGAAGAAGGCTCTGGATTCATACCCATTAAAACCTAAATCTTGGGTTAGGTTTGTAGATGACACCAGTGTCAACTGGCCTCATGGCGAGAATGAGCTTAACAAGTTTTTGGACCATCTTAATAGCATGTCTGAAGACATCAAATTTACAATGGAAGTAGAAGAAAACAATTGCATAGAATTCTTGGACATTCTCCTCATAAGAAGAAATGATGGTTCCATAGGTCACAAAGTATTTAGAAATAAAGCCCATACCGATAACTACCTGCATGCTAATTCACACCACCACCCAACCCAAAAAATGGGGGTACTGCAGACCCTCTTCACTAGAGCTTGTAGAATTTCTGATATAAACCATACTGAGGAAGAAATTTCTTACCTAAAAAGAACATTTGCCAACCTAGGGTACAACAATAAAAGCATATTCAAAGCCATTCAAAAGGCCAAATCTGATAATAATAAAAACAAGGCGAAAGACCCCCCAACCTCTAATGCCTACCTTCCTTACATTCAAGGAGTCACAGACAAGATAGCTAAAATCCTCAAAAAGAAAAATATAAAGACTACATTCAAACCCTGGTCCACCATTAAACAAAGAATGAAATCTGTTAAGGACAACCAAGAACAACTTCAGCAGAAAGGAGTGTATATCATCAACTGCTCTTGTGGGGATCAATATATAGGAGAAACGGGTAGGTCCGTAAGGATTAGGCTCAAAGAGCATAGTGCATATATCCGTAACGAAAGAACCCGCTCTTCAGCCTTGGCTGAGCATGTAAGTAAAACTAATCACCATATATGCCTTGAAGACGCCAAGGTCATTGCCAATGAAGATCACCATTTCAAGCAAAAGGTTAGAGAAGCTATTGAAATCATAAAACACCCTCGAAACCTTAATAGGGATGGAGGCTTGGAAATTAGCAATAATTGGAACTCTTTGCTCGCCCCCCACGATTAATAGCATAAGTTCTCAATAAAAATTGTAGCTAGGTTAAATATAGAGCTTAGTATCTAACTTGAACAACTAACAAAATAACATTCAGCTAATCCCTCCATTATGGTGAATGATAAGATAAACTTTTGATATAAATAACAAACTTTTGATATAAATAATAATATAAATAATAATAATAAATAAATAATAATAATAAATATAAATATAGTATAAATAAATAAAGATTAAATAAAATATAAAATATTGATAACATAATAATAAATAAATATGATAGATAATAATATAAAATAATATAAATAATATAAATATATAATAATAATATAATATAAATAATATAATAACAATAATTAATTAACAACAATATAATAATATAAATAATAATATAAATAATATTATAAGATAATAATTAATAATAAATAATATAAATAATAATAATAAATAATGATTAAGAATATAAATAATGATTAAGAATATAAATATGATTAATAACATAATATTAATAATGATTAATAATAATAATATAAATAAAATATTAATAATGATTAATAATAATAAATTAATAATATATAATATAAATAATGATAGATAATGATAATAATATAAATAATTGAAATTATAGCAATAAGCAGGCATTTAGTCGGCCTTACTATCTTTACATCAAGCCTATTTCATATTTATCACAAACCCTTTTCTTTCTTTTCTCCGTATATCTGTCCTGATGATGAGTCTGGGTCTAGACTCGAAACGTCAACAAATATAAAGATGAACACTATGGAAAATCCGAACTCCTCTTAGAAAATGGTGACACATTTTGTGTGGTCGTCATCCTTACATGAGAGTGCATCAGCTACAACATTATCCTTTCCTTTCTTGTGCAATATTTCTAAGTCGAAAGCTGGAAAATTCTCCATCCACTTCTGTTATTTTGTTGATAATGTCTTTTGCTGAAGTAAGAATTGAAGACTATTGTGATCGATTCGGATTGAAAATTTACTCCCAAGAAAATATTGGTGCCACTTCATTAAACCATGTATGATGGCGAGCATCTCCTTTTGGTATGCTGATTTTAAACCTTCTCGTTTATTAAGTTTCCTGCTTTAAAATGCTATAGGGTGGTTGTCCTGCATTAATACGGCTCCAATTCTAAATCCAGAAGCATCACATTCAACTACAAAAATCTTGGAGAAGTCAGGAGTTGCTAGCATTGGTGTAGTTGAGATTACTTCCTTTAGATTCTCGAAACAATTGTTTGCTTGGTCATTCCACTGATAAGAATTTTTCTTTAACAAGTTGGTTAGGGGTGTTTTGAGATGCACATATATTTTTTTAAATAATTTGTAATACCCGGTTATCCCTAGAAATCCTCTTAGCTTGGATGCATTCTTGGGTTTGGGCCATTCTTTGATTGCCTCGATTTTGTTGGGATCTACCTTGGCTCATTCCCTAGATATAACATGTCCTAGGTATTCAAATTCCTTTTCCCCAAAAGTACATGTTGATAACTTGGCATAGAACTAATTCTTCTCTAATACAGATAATACTTCTTTCAGATGCTTGAGATGTTCCTTCCATGTCTTACTGTAGACCAAAATATCATCGAATAAAACTAATACAAACTTCCACAAATATGGGTGTAAAAGTTCATTCAAGGTTTTTTAGAAGGTGGTTGGCACATTTGTTAATCCAAATGGCATAAATTTAAACTCATAATGCCCTTCATGAGTCCTGAATGTTGTCTTTTCGATGTCTTCCAATCTTGCTCATATTTGGTAGTAGCCTGATCTTAGATCTAATTTGGAGAAATACTCTGCACCATGTAGTTCATCTAGCATTTCATCAATGAACGGAATCAGAAACTTATGTTTGATAGTGATTTTGTTTAGAACTTTGTAATCTATACATAATTGGAAGGATCCATCCTTCTTTTTGACCAACACTACGTGTGCAGCGTATGGACTTATACTTTTTGTAATGATTCCATGCTTCAGCAAGTATTGTATTAATTGTTCTATTTCTGTCTTGTGGTGATGGGGATAATGATATGGCTTAACATTTACTGGTTTTGAGCCTAGTTTGACTTCGATAATGTGTTCAATTTACCTTTCAGGGGGTAATTTCATTGGTAGATATTGAAAAACCTTCTCATATTTCTAAATCAAGGATGAAATTTCTGATGGCCAGTGAGTCCCTTCTATCGATACTAACTCCAATTGCTGACATTGTGCGACAAATGCTAGTGCCCCCTTGCGAATAATTTTCTTCATCTGCTGAGCAGAGATGACTTGATTTGGTGGAGCTTCAAACCTAAACAACTTATATTTCCTTCCACTCAATTTGAATTTAATGAACTTCTTTTGTTGATTTGCTGAATACGTGCATAGTGTTCGTAGCCATTGTACCCATAAAACGATGTCTACTCCTCCTAGGGGGACTATATAAAAACTGGACTCCATTTCATATTTGCTCAATTGCGACTTAACTTTATGGCACTTGGCTACTCCATTTATACATTTTCCATCTGCTACCATAACTTTTAAATCTGCTACTAGGTAAGCAAAAATGTTCAATATTTTTGCAACATTGAAATCTATGGAGTTGTGTGAGTCTATTAGAATGAGAAATTTTTTCTTCTTGATGTGACCGTTAAGCTTCAGTGTTTGTGGCTGAGTTGTCCCTGTGATGGCTTTCAAAGAAATTCATGGCATATCTTCTTCTGATTTTGGACTAAGGTTTGCATTTTCTTCATTGTTCTCTTTGTCAGAGCTGTCTTTTGAAGATTATTCTTCTTGTTTGGCTTCAAAGTTCTACAATTTTTGTGTTGCGCATTTGTTTCCTACGTAATACTTGTCTCCGCGTTTCCATCATTTTCCATCCTTTTTCCTTTCAACACTAGATTGTTGTTTTCCTTCATTTCGCATTGGTGGTGGAACATACTTTCTAGTGTTCTCTGACTATGGTTTACTTGTCTTCCCCTTGGACTAGCTATTAGTTCTCTCGTTAATAGCATATGATGCCTTGTGGAGTTTATATTTTCGCTCAATAATTATAGGTGTGTGTATGGCTTCCTCAATGTTTCCGGGTTTATGAAATTTTAATTTTCACAAATTAATCTTTAAGGCCACAACAATACATTTTTAGCAGCTCTTCATATGAGAAACCTCTCTGCCTTACTTCTAATACTTCCCATTTGTGAGTGTATTCACTCATTGATCCTTTTTGTTTTAGGTGAATGAATCTATCGTAGACATCATCCTCCTCCTCATCATGAAACCTTTTTAGCAAGGCGTTTTTTAAGTTTTTCCAATTGAACGAGCAACTTGTACATTTAAATGACCACCACAAAATCCAATCGTACGCTTCTGATTCTAAGTATTTGGATGCAGTCATGACTCTTTCTTGCTCACCGAGTGGAGGGTTCTCTAAAAAGATGGCATTCATCTTATTCACCCATATGAAGGCACCTTTATAGTTCTTACCATCATACTTAGGTAATTCATTTTTTATTTTAAGATGGTTCCTTTCTTAAGATTTGGTATAATATTGGCCTCCTTCGAAGTGAATTTGTGGTATTCACAGCTTCTCATGCCTCAGAAACTCATGCTCTAGATAATTCTCACCTTCTAGAGTCTTGGGACTCTATGTAGTTGAAGGTGGATCAATCCTTCCAAAATGTTGGCTCATCAAGTTTAAAAAAAAGAGATATCATTAACCATTTGGTTCTGCTTACTAACTAAATTATCGATGTTATCTAGGCATTTATTTAACTTGTTGATGTCCTCTTGAATCTTTTTCATATCGTCATTATTATTGCTTGCCATTTCATTTCATTTTTTTCCTGAAGACCCATTTTTTTTATTAATAATTTTTAAATGATAATAATATTTATATAATCATAATAATATATATATATATATATATATAATATATATAAATATATATATATATATTATATATATATATATATATATATATAAATATATATAATATATATATATATATATATATATATATATATATATATATATAATATATATAAAATATATATAGTTTTTAATTTGTTAATGGACCAGTGCTGACTGAAAAAAAGAATCACGATTGTTGACCGCAATTGGATGTGTAGCAACGATCTCTCATCGCCCTAGACTTGCACGTGTAGAAATATGTAGATAGCGGATCGTTCCATGGTGGCATGATTGTTCCAACACTGAAGACGTGACAACTCATGACTTCTCCTCCATGACATGTTGTTCCTTCACACCGCTGAGCACAAGGAATCGCACGATTGTTCAGAGAGTAGTGGCCTTGTCGCCAAAGAGCACAGTGCATGACAGTTTCGAAAGTAGCATCCTTGCAACAGTGAAACGATAGAGCAGGCCGAGGAAGGGAGACCCGTAGGGCCTAACAGTGAGCAGGGTGATGTGGGGTGTCACTAGAAGAATTCTGGCTGTGATACCACCGTTAGAAAAAATAATTCCTAATTGCTGACTGATTCCTGTAGGCTACGTGTGTCTTAGAGAGTCTAAGGCATATTGATGAATAAGGGAAGGAAAGTGATAGCGAAGAGAAGTGGGTAAGATTAGAAGAAAGGCTTTACGGCTAAGTGTGCAGAGGCCTAGGTAGAGTCCGCAGATGAGTGCATGGACCCTTACAACTTTGTGGGTATGGAAGTTTTGAGTATGTAATCCTGAATTGAAGATCAATTAAGACAATTTTCTGAAGAATTATTCCGTATATTTGTTTATCTTTGTTTCTATTAATGTTATATGATGTCTATGAATGATGTGTTTTATGGAATATTGATTGAATGTTACGCAATTCTCTTGAATAACGTTTAATGTTGTTTGTAATGCATATCTAAGTACTTTCACGAAGACTCTCATGAATTCTCTGTTGTTTATTAATAAGTTAAGTAAATCTGTGTGAACCTTAATTTAGGACTTCTCTCTAGTACGCGTAAGTAGAAAAATTGACTGTTAAAGGTTCGCAAGGATGGATCGTAGACCTTTGCGAAGGTTTGAAGGTTGTTTAACAGAGTTGCAGCAACGAGCCCTAAGAGTGTATCGATCTACACAAAGACAGATATGAGGTGTTAGAAGACATCACACTAGTCTCTAGATGCAGAAACTTAGTTCTTGCATCCCCCCATACTACTTCTGGTGAGACTGCAACCTACGGTATGCAGGTTGGTGCAACTAACTCTCAACCTAGGTCAGGAGCTCATAAGCCAACAAATGGTTCTGTTGTTAGGACAGGGATCTGCATGAAAGAGATGCGTGATGTCATAGCATTAGAATCTGACCAAGAAAGAAATCGAAAAGTGGTTGGATCAGAAGATTCACGAGTTCATGGTGCAAGAAAACAGGAATCCATGCATGTCAAAAGAAGAGTGGTTGTACAGGTATCTATATACAGAGATACACGAGATATTCTTCTGCACTTTTCCCATTAAATTATATGAGTGGTTAGCTAAATTAACAAACATTCAAGGAAGGTGAAAGCTCAATAGTCCTATAGTGTGGACACCAGAATTAGCGTGACAATTAGAGGCTTATGAAAATATATCGTGTGGGTTTTTGAACATATGCTCGATAATATTTTGGGAGGATTTGTTATAGAATTTGCAGTTGATACCTCAGTCAACTATAGCGAAGAAGAGCGGTGATTTTTCAAGGGAGAACGAGGTAAGTATTTCAGATCATTGATTAGATTAAAATGTTGTTATGTGAAAAATAGGTGATGTCATTACTTTGATGTTCGGAGCTACGCGAAGTGCATGAATCTTTATAAATCACGGAGGATTAGGACCAGAGTATAGTCCCTTGATTGGACCTCCTTTAAGTGACGACAAAGGGGTGGAACAGACTCCGCTATGAAGCATTGTTCGGCTAATCACTCAGGGGATTCCTCGAGTAAATAATCCTTCCACTCCACCACCACCTCCACCTCCACCACATAAACCTTTGCCCACACTCCACCTCCACCACCACCATTCAACATGGTGAATACGATGAAGCTGCTAATTTTCAAGGGCATAGGGAGTGAAGATATATAGAAATTTTGGTTTTTTGCGAATGTTGTATGGAAAACGCAATAGATTATTGATGAAAATATAAAGAAGGCACAGTTGATTACCGATTTGCAGGATCACGTGCTAACTTGGTATATTAAGTATTGTTCTGATAATCCTCTTTCATTGTTAGCAGAGACTAAGGTCACTTTAAAGAAGGAGCTTAGTAAGCCTTAGTCTAACTCACAGTCAATAATTGTATTCAAAGAAATCATGATGAGGGTCGATGAGATGCCTTGGGAATTAGATCAAAGGTTGAAGTGTTAGATTCGAGAAGCTAACAGGTAGCTCACAGATAGTCAACATCATGAATGGTTTATAGCTTCGCTTCTGCCCCACCTGAGAATTTCTCTGTCACAACAAAAGATAGGAACACAGGTGGAAGCCTTGGAAATCATGATGAGTTTGATGCATCGCCTATTCAGGATGCGACCTTGGGGATACAATAGATCCACTCTTAGTTACAGAGCCTACACCTAGAATTACAGAGTTTGAAGAAAGACAAGTAGACTAAACCTGAAGTGTGTGTGAAATTATGGTGTTTGAAGTGTAAGAGCTAGGGCGCGATAAAGACCACTATCCCATGTACGCGAATTATATTACAGGGGGGGACCAATTCACCTGAAGCTAGAAGCCCCATCAGGACTGAGTGTGGGGGTTGTGCTATGGTGTGCTATTTGTCAGGTTGTTGGATAACATGTGACAGATAATTGTCATTGACTTCAAAAGTTCATCCAGACACCCTAGCAGTTGTTCTGTAAATTATGCAAATAAGTGGGCCACGATGAGTGCCAATGTCGTAGCTACGAGTTGATGATGGAAAGGACACCTACATACCATATGTAAGCAAAAACTTGGTCTCCATAGCAGGGCACCGGAGGAGCGCACAGAGGTTATCAGGGTCAAGGATGGGGCCGAGGAGGAAGAGGACCTGGTAGAGGTCGTGGTCAGATCATTTGCTACAACTATGGCCAATTAGGGCACTACACGTGAGAGTGTCAGAATCAAACGTGACTATCACATCAATACTACAGCCAGTTTGACCATACTATAGAAGAATGCCCGGTGCTGATAGCTAAAATACAAGAGAAGAAAGCATAGCCTTAGTAGCCTATGCAGAACTTACGGATGATGAGATTTGAGCCCCGTGAGGAGGATCGAAGCATGAATATAGTGTTGATAATTGGAATAACAATTGGCAATGATAAAGGTAAACAACCTGAAGAGGACGGTTAGGTCCACAAAGTGCCTGAGAAAGAAGTTGGCTTTGATCTAGAGCATGCTAAGGAAACATTTATGGAAGCCAAGAAGAGCTTCATTGAGGCCTCCACCTCAAGAAGTCAAGGCAAAGTGCAAGAAACCAACGCGCCTGCAGAGATTGATCTTTGTGTGCTCACTACATTTTTGGAGACCTGCATGAAACTGCTGTGCTACAACAAATTTGTGGAAGGCTTGCAGGAATTAATAAACAGATGCACCAGCAAAGAGAAGGTCCCTAGTGGACACCCGGTGGTCAGAAAAATTAGCAAACATAAGGCACGAATAGGGCACGAGATGAGGCTCACCATGTAGATAGGTGATTATGAAATGGACCAAGTCATTTTGGATCTAGGGTCTGATGCGAATGTATTACCAAAACAAACATGGGAAAGAATGGGGAGACCTGTGTTATAGTGTTCTCTCTCAGCTTAGAATGGAAAACCAACAGAAAATCATCTCCATGGGATGATTATATGGAGTAACAGCTGATATAGAAGGTGCGAGCGCGATGGCCGAATTTGAGGTTATAGAAATTTTTTATGATAGTAATCCATACCTCATGCTCCTGGGAATTGATTGAGCCATTGATAGGAATGGGGTCTTTAATTTCAAGAAGAGCACAATGTCGTTTGAAAGAAAATCACTTCGAGTTGTAGTACTATTGGACCCTGCAGAAGGGGCATGCTATACTAAACTAGTCCCCGCTTATGAAGAAATTTATGATGAACTAGATCAAATCTACAAAATAATAGTGCGAGATCAGGACTGGTTCAATCCAATGGCAGATGGACGGATTGCATGGGACCGGGAGAGTTCCTGCACCTTTGATTCAGACGAAGAGTTGGAGAACTGGCAGAATCACTTATATGAAGTGTCTACATTGTGATGCAATATGATGATGAAGTCATTGCACTTTGTTTCGTTAGAGGTAAGGAAACTACCTTATTATGATGGTTTAACTGATGTAGATCTGTTTTTTGATGAATTTGAGTTCAAATTCCCTGAGGATCACCACTTCCAAGCATTAGAATTGGCACTTCACACTACGTTGCACAATTGTGGGGTACGCATAAGGATAATTTTATTGGATGGAGAGATTATAGAAGAATGATGAAGCTACAGTTTGGGTGTGTTAACACTAGAATGACTGAGAAATATAATGGAAGAGATGATCCGTGCGATCACCTCGAAAAATGGACTAAAGCATGGGGGACAGAACTGCAGCCAAAGTGGGTACACATAATTTTCCATACTTTGGATACAATTCCCATGAACTGGTATTTGGAAATGGAGCTCCACCATGGCACCGCAGAGTGGGATATATTTAAGGAAGGGTTCTTATTAACCTTTAGCTTCGAAGATGGCTTCGCAAGCATCGATGAAGTGCTACAAGAGGTTAAGGTAGTTATCTTCATAATGTTGATGGAACCTATGGAATGGACCCAACTAGATTGGAGCACCCTGTTGCGCCATGCGTTGGAGTGCTATAATGTGACCACTGAAGAAGAGGATGAAGATCCGAGAAACATTAATGTTCCAGAGGAAAAAATGCATCATGAAGTCGAATTCCCCCAAATAGACAACCTGGACATCACTGCTCCATTGAAGACAAAGCAAGTAAACAATGGCACTAAAGCAAAACCAAAGTTCACGAAAATTGGAGATTATTGGGATGACGCTACCATCGATAAATTTGTTGAGTTACTCCAGGAATACTGGGATCTATTCCCTACTAAGTTTTTGAATTTGAAGGGAATAGTTAGTGATTTGCGCGTTATGAAGATCACTTTGAAGCTGGACGTGAAGCCTATTAAATAGAGGTTGCATCACCTTAATCCTAAATACAAGGAAAAGGTTTGCCTAGAGCTTGATAAGATGCTAGAGGCAGGCATCATAGAACCGGTAGAAGAATCTGACTGGGTGAGCCCAATGGTGGTTCAGGAGAAGAAAAAAAAGGGTGAAATAAGGATTTGCATAGATTTGCGGAAGATTAATGATGCGTGTGTCCATGACCCATTTCCAACTCCATTTACAGATGACATGTTAGACAATGTTTGAGGGTAGGAGGCCTATTCCATTATTGATGGGTTTTCCAGGTATCATTAGATCAAGATTGCACCAGAGGATAGGAGAAAAATGACCTTCGCGATGGAGTGGGGTTTTTTTCAATACATTTTGATGCCATTTGGGCTTAAGAATGCACTTGTGATATTTTCCACGTATTCATAGTAGTGTTCAAGGAGTTCAATCATAAGTCCCTGGAATTCTACTTTGAGGACAGTGTTTGGATTAATAAAGTGGCATGTAACAAGTCTATGCGTGATGTTGGATATGTGTCGTAGATACTAGATCACGTTGAATTTGAAGAAATGTATATTCTGTGTTCCCTTTGGGATCTTCTTGGGTCACATGGTGTGAAAGCAAGGATTGATGGTGGACACTGGAAAATTTGCAGTAATTGTGAATTTGGAGGCCTCCGGGAATCTAAAGCAGCTTCGTGCGACACTGGGCCATAGGGGATATTATAGAAAATTTATCAAAGCTTATGCTAAAATTAATATGCCCATGGAGAAACTGTTAAAGAAGGACACAACATTCTGTTGGGACAAAGAATGCCTATGCAGCTTAGATGTATTGAAAGAAATGATGGTCACTGCACTAATCTTGGCATTCCTTAATTGGAAAAAGGAGTTTCACGTACATGTGGATCCTCTTGCATTTTGTTGGGTGCAGTGTTAACACAGGCCGATGAAGGAGAAATGGACTATCCTATAACCTTTGCAAGTAGGAATTTATTGAAGGCCGAGAATACTTATTTGACAACTGAGCGTGAAGGATTGACCATGGTGTAGGTGCTACAAAAATTTAGACATTATCTGTTAGGAGGGCATTTCAAAATGTACACAGATCACTCTGCCTAGAAATGCCTGGTCAATAAGCCTATGTTGGGGGCAAGATCTGTAGATGGTTGCTATTATTTCAGGAGTATGACTTTAAAGTCATTTTGAAGCCAAGGAGGTTAAATTCAAGACCTCACCATCTGTCACGGATCAAAACAGGTGAGGAGCCTAATAATCTGGAGGAAGGGTTACCAGATGCGCAACTCTTTGCGGTGCGCGTAGCGGATGATAATTCTGCTAACATTATTCACTCCTTGACTACAGGGATGGAACCAAAAGAATATACAAGTCAACAAAATAAGGAATTAGTAGTTTGTGCAACCGATGAAATATTGCGAAGATATGTATTGGATGTTGAGTGGGATAGCATCCTTGTTGAAGCTCATAGGGGAGCTGCAGGAGGCCATTTTGCAGGCAAGGCATCTACGCAGAAGATTTTGCGTGTAGGTCTATGGTGGCCTACGTTGCACAAGGATTCCAAAGTGTATTGTAAAGCATGCAATGCATGTCAAAGAACTAGCACACCATTTTGAAGGAATGAGTTGCCATTACATCCTCAAGTATCTTTGCATCCATTTGATAAATGGGCGATTGATTTCATTGGGCCAATTTATTCCCCAGGAAATAAAATAGGTGCATGCTATATTATCACCATGACATAATATCTCATCAGATGGGCAGAAACACAACTTGTTAAGGATTATACAGGGGCTACGACAAAAAAGTCTTGTTTGAGTATGTCTTAACTAGATTTGGTTGCCTGAAAGTGTTGATGAGTGATAGAGGTACACACTTTCTGAACGAAATGATCAGCACATTGAATGAAGAATTCCAGATATACCATCAGAAGAGTACACCGTATCACCCATAGGAAAATGGAACTGTTGAAGCCTTCAATAAGATTTGGGAGAATGTGCTAACAAAGATTTTCAACGTGCAACAAAATGACTGGGACGTGCACGTACTTGTGGTACTATGGGCTTATAGGA
This sequence comes from Pinus taeda, assembly GCA_000404065.3. NCBI lineage: Eukaryota > Viridiplantae > Streptophyta > Pinopsida > Pinales > Pinaceae > Pinus > Pinus taeda. The sequence continues at coordinate 15,352 of APFE031353208.1, forward strand.
CTACTTATAAGAATCTGACAAAGCAAATGCCATTCAGATTGATAGATTGGATCAAATCTATAATGTCGATGGAGTACATTGTGCCTATTTTGTGCATAGCATCCCTGACGGATATGGCAGATCGCGAGGCCTTGGAAGAACGTCTTGCGTAGCTAATGGAGCTCGAAGAAGATCAATTTTTGGTAGGCTTTCATTAACAAGTACAAAAGGAACATGAAAAAGCGTGGCATGATTTCCATATCAAGTTTCGCAAGTTCAAGGTAAACGATCTTGTCCTATTATATGATAGTAATTTCACTAAATTTCTGGGTAAATTCCAAATGCATTGGTTAGGGCCATATATTGTCAAAGAAATCACAGATGGATGCATAGTTCAGCTCATGAAGCTAAATGGGGAACCCTTCTCAGGAAGAGTGAATGGGAGGAGGTTGAAATTGTATACACGGGATCCTGCATAATGACTATATGATAGTAGGATAGTGTTGGGCATGGAATCCCCCCATAGCATGTTTTGGGGCTCAAAGCCCAAGTTTTGGTAAAATATGTTGTAAGACTCTACGAATTGTAGGCGCAAAGCGCAAAATGTATTTTGAGTCATAGAGTTGTCCGCCCTAAGTAATGTAACGTAATGTAATGTCATGTTAGCCTACCCATGGTTCGCGGACCATGGGATTGTATAAATAGAGCGAGCCTCTAAGTTGTAAAGAGAAGAAGAAGATATGGATTGATGTAATGATCTAGTAGTGGATAAAGAAGAAGTCTAAGTGTCTTGGGTCATAGTAGTAGGAAGAGGCTCTATAGCTGAGTGCGCAGAGGCCTAGTAGAGTCCATAACTGAGTGCGCAGACCTCTGCAGCTAAGTGCATAAGGTGAAGTTGAGTATGTAACCCAAGAAGAAGAATAATAAAGAGAAGTTTGATTCTAAACACTGTGAATCTATTTTTGTATGATTTTCTATGCACTTATACTATTTTTTTATCGTGCGCACTTATATGAATACTGAACACTATTAAGTATAATTGGGCTCATACAGGTAAGTAATTAGATAATATCAGGTTAATAGTAAGGAACTTGGGTAATCACATGGATCGTGCCTCAAACAAAGCTGCGTGAAGGCAGCATTGCAGGTTATGAGGTACAGATAGGTGCGCATAGTGACGTGTGCGTAGGGTCAAACCGCGGACCAACGAAAAACCATCAGACATCTCTAGGGTGCAGAAACTTGGTTCTAGCACCCTCCCATACTACTTTGGGTGAGACCTCAGTCCGCGCTCCACATATTATTGCTGAAAGGGCCAGTAGAATTGAGATTTGTTTGGCTAAATCATCTCTGAACCTGGGTCAAGCCCCTATAATCCAACAAATAGTTCCATTGCTGGGACTGAGATCTGAATAAGGGATTTTTGATGTCATGCCACTGGAATCCAACAAAGGAAGAAATTGAAGGGTGGTTGTACAAGAAGATTCACAAGTTCGCGATGCAAGAATACAAAAATTCGCAAGTATCAAAGGAACAGTGGTTGGAGTGCTACTTGTATATGGAAATCCACAAAATTTTATTTTCATCCTTTCCTTCTGAGTTGTATGAGTGGATTGCGAAGCTAGTAGACAGTTAAGGAAGGTGTAGGCTTGACAAACCAATCGTGTGGACTCCGGAATTAGTGCGCAGACTAGAAGCGTCAGGAGATAAGATCGTCCGAGATGTGGACCATTGGCCTGACCAAATTATAGGAGGATTTATCACTGAGTTCGCGGTAGACACGACCATCAGCTATAGTGAGGCGAAGCGATGTTTCCTCAAGGGACTGCGAGGTAAGTATATTAAATCTTTGAACACTTGGATTAAGATGCTATTGTGTGAAAAGCGAGTTATGCGAATAAATTAATGTTTGGGACTATGCAAAGTAGGAAGATCTACAGAAGCAGAAGTAGTGAAGAATTAGAAACCAATCCCTTAATTTCACCTTCACGGGAAAGCGAGAAGAGCTCACGAAAGTCTCTCCAAGAAGCATGGTTAGTCTGATAAGGCAGCGAATTCTGTGCTTACCACTTCCACCTACACCACCATCTCCACCCACCCCACCTCTGCCATCACCGCAGTACAGTATGCTAAGTGCAATTAAACTACCAATATTCAGAGGAGTAGGGAATGAAGGTCCAAACCAATTCTAGTTCGTAGTAAGGGCGGTATGGGAAGCATAAGGAGTAGTGGATGACAATATCAAGAAGGCTACACTGGTAAGTGTGTTGTAGGATCACACGTTAACATGGTACATGAAACATTCTAATAACCATCCAAACGCAGGAATCATAGAAATCCAGACTGCGCTGAACAGGGAATTTAGCAGACTAAAGTCGGAGACACAATCAATTATTGGGTTTAAGGAGATCATGATGCTCCCGGGTGAGACCCCTTGGGATTTGGACCAAAGACCGAGGGGTATGATTCGCGAAGCCAACATGACTTTGACGGATGGACAACACCACGCATGGTTTGTAGTGTCACTAACACCGCACTTAAGGATGACGATGTCACAACAAAAACTTTCCACATAGGCCGAAGCTTTGGAGATGGCAATGAGATTGCATGAGACCCCTATACAAGACCCTAGTTTGGGAGTCCAAAAAATCCTCGCATAGCTGCAAAATCTATGTTTGGAGATGCAGAGTTTGAAATAGGATAGGACACCTCAGCTAGAGGCGCGCAAGGAGGTATGGTGCATAAAATGCAAAGGCGAGGGGGATGACAAGGACCACTATCCATGTTCGTGAATTACTTGGCGAGAGGAAGGCTGATGTTGTTAATACATGAGGCACAAGTAGGACCAAACACAGTACCTACTCTATGGTGTGCGATCTATCAGATAGGAGGAAAACATACTACGGATAATTGTCATCTATTGCAGAAGTATACGCAAACGTCCCAGCAATTGTTTTGTAATTTCTTCAGGTCGGTAGGCCATGATAAACACACCTGTAGTAGCTACGAACTAATGATGGATTGGACTCCTATCTACAAATTGCATACCGAAATGCGAGCCCTCGACCCAAATGCAGGAATGGTCCGCACTGGATTTCAAGGGCGCAGATGAGGTCGAGGTGGAATGGGACCAGGAAGGGGTCGCAGACAACTAATTTGTTACAATTAAAGAGGACCAGGGCACTATGCCCGTGATTGTGCAAACCCAACAAGGACATCATGTTTGTATTGTAGTCAGTTTGATCATGAGGCAGAAGACTGCCCTACTTTGATATTGAGGTTGTGCGAAAATGGGGTACTCCAACCTCCTCCAACTCATAATTTGTAGATGATGAGGTCTAAGCCGCACGAAGAAGACCCGAATGTAAACATGATGCTCAGGAGAAGTATGACCACTGGTGATGCTAAATGGAAGCAGTCAGAAGAAAGTGCGTGGGTTCACAAGGCTCCTACAAAGGAACCCAAATTTAATTTAGAACGCACGAAGGAGACATTCATGGAAGCTAAGAAGAGCTTCACGGAGGCCTCAACTTCAGGTAGTAAGGATCAACTAGAACCAGGGATGGATCCTTCAGTGCTCATTACCTTTCTGGAGACATGCATGAAACTGCTACATGATAACAAGGTAGTAAAAGGACTACATAAACTTATCACTAGGTGTGTGGGGTCAAGAGAACTACACATGGTCAAGAAACTTGAAAGGATGCATTACGCATAGGAAGGGAAAGAGGTTGACTCCGCAAATCGACAAGTATGAAATGGATTAGGTAATCATGGACCTCGGCTTGGACGTGAATGTATTGCTGAAACAAACATGGGAATGGAGGGGCAAACCTGAACTACAATGGTCTCCTATTTAGTTGCGAATGGCAAACCAACAGAAGATCTACCTATCCGAAGATTGCAAGGGGTAATAGTGGATATTGAAGGTGCGAGCATGCAGGCGGATTTTGATTCAGTGATAGATATTTTTGATGACAACAACTCCTATCTCATGCTACTAGGAATAGACTGGGCCACCAATATGAATGGATTCATAAATCTAAAGAAGCACAACATGATATTTGAGAAAAATTCACTACGCATAGTAGTACCGCTAGGTCCAGCCGAGGGAGCGCGATACATTGAACGGTGCACAATGATGATAGTGATGACGATCTCGATTTCATCTACAAGATAACTGCGTGAGAACAGGATTGGGTGAATCTGACTACAGATGGTAGGATTTCATGGGAGCACGAAATATCTTGCACTTCGAATTCAAACGAAGAGATAGAGCGATGGAAAAATCAGTTAATTACAACATGATGGTTAGATCACTGCACTGCCTAACAATAGAGGTAAGGGATTTGTCTACATATGATGGATTGATAGTGGTGGATGAATTCTTGAACAAATTGGAAAGCGTAGTACCATAACAACATTGGTTCGATGCTCTGAGGTGGGCACTGCACGCAATGCCCGCAAGGTGGTGGGGTACACACCAGGGAAGTTTTGAGTACTGGTGCAGATGCAGAAGAACGATGCGCTTGCGATTTGGGAAACCGCAGATACGACTAGTAGACAAATATGATGGACAGGATGATCCACGTACACACCTCACGAAATGGACCAAGGTCTACGGGGAAGAGCCACAACCTGAATGGGTACATTTATTCTATCATACCTACCCATGAATTGGTATACTGAGACAGAGCTCTTCCATGGTACGAGGGAATGGGATGTCTTGCACGAGGGATTTCTATTAACTTTCACATTTGAAGATTGTTGGTGGGATATTGTTGACAATGCGCTATAGGCAGTGAAAGCAACTATCTTCAAAATAATCCAGGAGCCAATGGAGGAACTTTAGCTAGAATGGGTGACACAACTGAGCTGCACGCTAGAGTGTCACAACGTAAATGTTGAGGAGGATGATGAGGACCCACGAAATATTGATATTCCTGAAACGAAAGGCTGTCGCGAGGTTCAAGGACCATCGATTGAGGACCCCGACATCACCACACCACTAAAAACAAAGCATGTAAACATAGGAATGGAGGCAGAGTTGAAGTACACAATGCTTGGGGACTATTGGGATGATGCCACAGTGGATAAGGTCACTGAGTTATTCCACGAATACCAAGACTTGTTCCTAACCAAAATTACGGACTTAAAAGGGATCATTGGCAACTTAGGGATGATTAAGATCACTCTGAAATTCGATGAGAAGCTAGTTAAGCAGTGGCCTTACGGCTTGAATCCAAAATATAAAGAAGAATACCACGAAGAATTAGACAAAATGGTCGCAGACAAAATTATTGAACCAATGAAAGAATCCAACTGGGTGAGTCCTATGGTAGTACAGGAGAAAAAGCAGAAGGGAGAAATAAGAATATGTGTGGACCTTAGGAAGCTAAATGACACTTGTGTACATGATCCATTTCTGAAATCGTTCACAGATGAAGTACAGGAGAATGTTGGCAGTCAGGAAGCATACTCGTTCACGGAAAGGTTCTCAAGGTACCATCAGATCAAGATCGCACCGGAAGATAGAAGCAAAACAACCTTCACAATAGAATGGGGCTACTTTCAATACACCGTTATGCCATTTGGAATGAAGAACACGCCAGCTATCTTTTCACGCATCGTTGTGGCCGTGTTCAAAGCATACATCCATAAGTTCTTGGAGTCTATATAGATGACTGAACTATCTTTGGATTAGTTAAGCACCATGTAGCAAGCCTACTTTTGATGTTGGATACTTGCTGTCGACACCAGATTGCGTTGAACCTTAAGAAGTACACATTCCTCGTTCCCTTTGGAAACTTGCTAGGACATGTGGTATACAAACAAGGACTGATGGTGGACCCTGTGAAGATTTCTGTAATTCTAAATTTGGAAGCACCGCGAAGTGTTAAATAATTGTGTGCTACTTTTGGACACATTGGATACTATAGGAAGTTCATCAAAATTTATGCCCAAATAATAGCGCCGATGGAAAAGCTATTGAAAAAGGATGTTACATATTGTTGGGATGAGGATTGCATGAAAATTTTGGATGTCCTGAAGGGGAAATTGTCCTTCGCTCCAATCCTTGTCTTCCCAAAATGGAATGTGGAATTTCATGTACATGTTGATGCATCGTGTATTGCGCTGGGAGTTGTACTCGCATAGGAGGGCACGGAGGGTGTGGATCACCTGATTGCAATTGCAAGTTGAATATTGTCCAAAGAAGAAAATAACTATTCCACCATCGAGCGCGAGGGGTTAGCGCACTCCAAAAATACTAACACTATCTACTTGGAGGACATTTCAAGATTTATACCAACCATTCCATGTTGAAATACTTGGTGAATGAGCCTATGTTGGGGGGGTGGATGTGCAGATGAATCTTACTATTCCAAGAATATGATTTTGAGGTCATACTCAAGCTGGGATGCCTAAACGCAGGACCAGATCACTTGTCACGAATTGAGACGGGCGAGGAACCAACGAATTTGGAGGAGGGACTACTTGATGCATAGCGCTTTGCCATGTGCATTGCAGATGGACACTTCAAAGATATAATTCATTTTCTAACAACAGGTACTACGCCGAAGGAATACTCAGTCCCACAAAAAAAGGAATTGGTGGTGCGCGCAACATACTTTTCTGTCATCGCGGGGCACCTATACAAAATGGGAATGATGAGATATTGCAAAGATACGTACTTGAATTTGAACGAGGCCAGATCCTCGTGGAAGTGAATGGGGGCACTACAGGAGGACACTATGTAGGATGCGCAACCTCACAAAATATTCTTCACGGGGGGCTATGGTGGCCAACCCTGCAACAGGATTCGAAAGTGCACTGTAAGGCTTGCGACATATGTCAAAGGACACAAAAACCATCGTGGAGGGACGAGCTGTCATTAAAGCCACAAATGACACTATAGCCATTTGAAAAATGGGAAATCAACTTTGTGGGACCGATCAAAACTCAGGGGAAGACAGGCGTGCACTACATCATCACCGCGACAGAGTACCTGACACGATGGGCAGAAGCACAATTTGGCTATCCAAAAACGTGGTGACACGATTTGGCTGTCCAAAAATCTTAATGAGTGATCACGGAACACATTTCCTAAATGAAACCATCATTGTGCTCACAAAAGAGTTCCAGGTGTATCATCATAAATGTACACCATAATGCCCACAAGCTAATGGGATAGTAGAGGCTTTTAACAAAATACTGGATATTGCACTGACCAAAGTGTGTAAAATGCAGCGAAACAACTGGGACTTGAGCATACCTACCGTATTATGGGCTTACAAGACAACGTGCAAGAAATTGACGGGACATACACCTTTTCGGTTAGTCTATGGCATGGAAGTTGTCATGCTGATGGAATACATCGTACCTAGTCTATGAATAGCAACACTCGCAGGCACGATAGACCTCGAATCTCTAGAAGAAAGGCTTGTGCAATTAGAAGAACTTGAGGAAGAACGGTTTCTGGCTGGATTTCATCAACAAGTACAAAAGAAATGTGAAAATCCTGGAACGACCACCATATCATGTTGCCCACCTTCAAGGTAAATGACTTAGTACTGTTGTATGACAGTAAGTTTGGAAACATTCTGGGAAAATTCAGAATGCACTAGCTAGGACCATATGTGGTTAAGGAGGTCATAGATGGACGTGAAGTCCAGCTAGTCAAATTAAATGGAGAACCCTTCCCAGGCAAAGACAGTGGTAGTCGCTTGAAGCCCTACACAAGGGGGTTGGCTATCTGACTAACTGACCACAACACAGTCTTCACAGTTTGAGGAACCAGACAAGGGCGCGGGACTATGAACATATGATGCTGGTACATAGGTAAGAACACAATTCAAATACGGAGGAGCGCATGCAGTAGGTCCAGCAAACCGCAAAGCAGTGCACTATGGACCTCTAAGCAATTGGGGACCAGTTGGAGGGACTCCACACCAAGATCACTGTGCGGATAGAGTGACTCGAGGGCGAGTCATGATGTTTGTGTTGGGGGCATGTTGGGCATGGAATCCCCCCACATCATGTTTTGGGGCTCAAAGCCCAAGTTTTGGTCAAATATGTTGTAAGACTTCGTGAATTGCAGGTACGGAGCACGAAACGTATATTGAGTCATGGGATTGTATAAATAGAGTGAGGCTCTAAGTTGTAAAGAGAAGAAGAGATGGATTGATGTAATGATCTAGTAGCGGATAGAGAAAAAGTTTAAGTGTCTTGGGTCGTAGTAATAGGAAGAGGCTCTGTAGCTGAATGCGCAGAGGCCTAGTAGATTCTGCGACTGAGTGCACGGACCCCTGCAGATAAGTGCATAGGGAAAAGTTGAGTCTGTAATGCAAGAAGAAGAAGAATAAAGAGATTTTTTATTCTAAATATTGTGTATTTGTTTTTGTATGATTTTCTATGCACTTATACTGTTTTGTTCATCGCGTGCACTTATATGAATACTGAACATTATTAAGTATAATTGGGCTCATACAGATTAGTAATCAGATAATCTCACGTTAATAGTAAGGAACTTAGGTAATAATACAAATTGTGCCTCGAACAAAGCTACACAAAGGTAGCATTGCAGGCTGCAAGGTACAGATAGGTGCACGTAACGACATGCACATAGGGTCAAACCGCAGACCAACTAAAAACCATCAGACATCTCTAGGGTGTGGAAACTTGGTTCTAGCACCCTCCCATACTACTTCAGGTGAGATCTTAGTCCGCACTTCGTGGACTATTGCTGAAAAGGCCAGTAGTACCGGGATTTGTTTGGCTAAAACATCTCTGAACTTGGGTCAGACCCCTATAAGCCAACAGATATTCTTAGTGCTCCAGGCTATTGCAAGGGAGCGTGGGACTATAAACTACACTGCCTAGCTTGGAAGACAACACAACATTGTGAGGAGACTGATGGAGATGTAATCCAGGAAGTTTTGCTCAGGAATTTGTGCCATGGGAGAAGGTACTGTGCAGCACAACAAGAAAGTGACCGTTGGAGTTACTGTTCATGATTTGACAGCTCGAAGACGGTTAAGTGGAGTAGGCTTGTGGCATTTAAGGCAAAAAAATATTTGAAGATCTGCTGCCAAAATAGCATTTATCGTCAGAAATTGGGGGGAGCAATCAGATTTTAATTCAAAAACCCCTATAAATTACGTGTTCCTATCCAACAGAGAACACTTTGCACTCTCAGAATTGTTAGTTAATTTTGATGCCTTTTTCTTATGAGCCAAGCGTTTTGGGAGGATTTCGTTGCAAGCCTCACATTTTCTGAGTTGCCTACGATAAAATAGAAGTTTATCCTTGATAAAATGTCTGCACCAAGTCCTGCTAAAATCGTGAGTATTGGCAATGTTGTCTTCGAAATAGTTTCCCTGGAAGTTGTAAGTATGGAAGCTCTGGCTCCTGTGCCCATGTCATCGAGGTCACCTAGGCTGAAGCATACCACTACTAGAGAAACCCAACCAACCAAATCAAAGCAATACATGAAGGACAAGCAAAAGAAACTGGTACTGGTGCATGCATCCCCAAGGAAGCATACCACAACACAGAAGCAGAAGAAAGATAAGCAGCCAAAGAAAGTAGTGGACCTGGACATGGAAGAAGTCCAGGGAACAGAAGATATTGATGTTGAAGGAGCGGAGCCCATAACAAGGCTACCCGAGTATATCCCTCCATGGAAGGGAAAACAAAAGGTCATGAAGGACCCAGATTATGAGAAGTTCAACATATCCATGCCCCCACTACCTAAGTAGGTCTCTTTTGAAGGTTCGGGGCTTGCAAGGATCCCGCTGTTGAAAATGGAGGATTGGGACCTTACAGAGCACGCTAGGTCTCCACACTTGGTGACGGACAAGTATATATGGAGGTTCTATTATGCAAAATCAGGAGTTATAGCATTGGAAATAGAGGAATGGTTCTGTGGCGTCGAACACTCAGGGTATCTTAATTTGTTATGGGTTCCACATTACCACTGCACCCCCATCAATACAGTATATGTGCGCCAGCTGCCCACATTGGTACACGATGGTTGTTTATGGCTGGGAGGGCCTATCCCCATTACAAACATGCTCATTCACAGAATCATGCACCTACCTTATAAAGGCGCGAACCTAACCAAGGACTTTGGTAGAAAGACTAGGGAAAAGGACCTCGCAGAAAGGATGAAGAGGGATTATGGCCTCCTTAAGAAGCTGCGAGGTATTCAATTATTTCTATAACATACCCGATAGTTCAATTGGCTGCCCATATTTTAGTAGGGGAGGTGATGATAAAATGTCACACAGATGAAGTTCTGATGCCTATAGTTTCCCTTGCTACGCAGTGCATGAAAGGCATATAGTTTAATTAGGAAAGATACCTCTGTCAAGAGTTCATAGCGAACTGCCAAGAGGCCCAGGATGAAACCAAGTCATTCACTACGCTTGGTTGTTACTGTCAATTGTGCTAGTTGCATGGAAATTTTCAGAGGATAGCCAATTTCCTCCACTTGAGGAAGGATTCCCAGAGTTTGCGCAATTCGCTTCCTTATGGTATATAAAGGAGGCCACATGGGTTGCAAACACGAATATATTTTGGGTTTTTATGGAAATGGATCTCCACATGGCCATTAATCAACATCTAAGGTTGTCCCCAAAATTGTTCATGCAACTGTCAACTTATGTGGAATTCAAGGCTAACTTCCACAGAGTATATATCCACATGCGAAAGGATCCAGAGTAGAAATGGCACCAATTTCCCTATTTAGTGTCAGAAACGGACGTCTAGGAGGTTGTATTGAAATGGCTTGCAGAGTGGCATACCTCGTCAGACTTAGTTGCTAACCCAAGCACATGTGCGGAAAATACTGTCGTGCAGAAAAGAAAGGAGGCAACTAAGTAGACTGCGCATACCCTGGCATCACAGAAAATGAAGGAAGTCATAGAAAAGGCTCATGTGAAACAAGAACACGCTACCAAGGAGTAGGCAAACAAGTCACAAAAAGATGACAATTCACCTTCACCGGAGACAGAGGAGGAAGAACTCTCAGGAAAAGGTGACAGAGGTGATGAGGGGTAGATCACCCCATTTAATTTGAAAAAATGTGACAAGGAGTAGCATGGTGGAACACAGAAAAAGAAGAAATCAGATAAGTCATAGATTGATCCCATGGTGTTAACAGAAGGCGATCTTGATGAGATCGATGATAAAATCAGGGATACCACAACTTAAGTGTTATAACAGTTTTATCAATAATACATGTAGACCTTGGGGAGCATCCAAAAGGATCTGCGTGAGTTTCAAATCCAAGAAACTAGAATACAGGTGGGAACCAAACAAGAGAGCATGAAGCAAGTGAGCCTGGCAAATAGGACAAGCCAAGCAGCAGAGCTAGTAAGGACCCTAGACCTCAGAACTATACCATTGCCAATCGGGTCCATTCGCACAGAGTCTGCCAACGATCATATCATACTTATTACCATCAAGGACATAGGATTTAATATATCAGCTCTCTCCAACGAGACCCTCCACATGTTGCATATGGGAGTGGTAGATGAATTCAAAATCATGGAGCAGCACGCCTCTAACCTCATAAGTGAGTACAAAGTCAATAATGAGAAAATGTTCGCTGAAAAGACGTATGCTTTGAAGGAAAAGGAGGCACTTCAAATACATAGTTCAAGTATAGAGCCAGCAATAGTAGAGGCATGCAAGACAGTGCCTAAGCTTCACATCCCGGAGGATGTACATCCAAAAGCCAAAATCAGAAAACTAGTCGATGGTGTGCGTGAGGATAAAGTAGAGGTTGGACGAGTCATGTTTGAGCTCAACATGAAGATTATAGAGTTGTAGTTAAAGTTGCAACCCACAACTCTGCCTAAGGTCTGGGAGCAGTGCGGAGCCACAATAAAGGCATGGCTACTTTGGATGCCACAGTCACTAACTATGTGACATTATTTGAGCAGGCGATGAAGCTATTAACCAATCTGCAGGACGATCTGAACCTGAAGACATTGAACACATAGGTAAGGGAGCTACAATGACAATATGATGAAGTTAGGGCAATTGTGCGCTCCTTAGCACCAACGCAATGCCTTTGCCAAATTACAAGAAGGAAAGAAGCTACTAGCATAGGTAGAGGAAGCAGAGAAGAACGATACCTTGTTAAAGGCCAAGTTGTAGCCTTGGTTGGAGGAGGCTTATCAAGTCATGACTACCATTCAGGATAAGCTTAAAGGACTGCAACAGAAACAACAAACAAATTATGAGGATGGTCATAGAAGGACCAACCACAGAATAATTGGTCGAGGAAGTCAAGTAGGAAGCAATGCAGAACACTGCTAAAGTTGCATTGATCTAGGTGGAGCTAGAGGATCTTCATAGTAAGATCGCAGCGCCAGAAAAGTAACTTGAGGGTGAGTCATGATCTTTGTGTTGGGGACCTGTTGGGATGGGGTCCCCTGGGTCAGTTTTGGGGTTAAGATAACCCAAGTTTTGATATAGTTTTTGTAAAATAATGTAAAGTCTTTGCAATTTGTCGATGTCAAGCGCATAGATGAATAGGATTCTGTAGAAATTTTGAATAATTTAACACATATTCAATGGAGATTATCCTGATCATGTACTATTGCGGAAAACATACACAATACATAAGCTCCTCTATGTTGATCATCAATATAGCAGCCAGCATCAATAACAATAAAACATCAAGAGCATTCACACATTAACACAGTATGTATCCCGGGGAAAGCATCTCGCTAAAAACCCCAACTATCTGTATATTAATGAGTGAGTCATGTAACATTACACAGCATAATACTTCTCACAAGTATCTCCACCTCTGTTACACACAATACAACTCAGATCTGATCTCCAAATCTCTTCCGCTGCTTGCCTGCCTCCACTGCTCAATACCTGCATGAGAAATGATTGATAATGGCTCAAGCAAACTCGTATTTACTTGGAAAAATCATGTGAGCACAAGCTACAATGTGGGTAAATACGTGGGCAAACTCATTGGGCATACTCAATCCCTTGATTGTGCAAGATCTGGTGCACAACTATAGTCACAACTGATAGCAATCTGATTCTCTACCACCTGTCCCTGTTGAACTGAACATGCACTGACATGCAACTGAGTTAACTGATGTATTCATTAGTTGTATTATGAGTTAATAACTTGTGAATTAATTAATAACTAATTCACCCAACTCATCTCTAGTCTATTTGCCAGTTAGACTAAATACAACCAGTTTAACAAAGCTAAACTGAACACAACTCCATCAACTGCACCTCCAGTCCACTAAACTCAACTCACTTGAGTTCTAACTGAAGTCCTGCATGCAAATATTAGTTATCCCATAGGTAACCATGTATTTCCTTCTGGGATCTGCATGTACCACATCCGTAGCTCATCCTGAAGTGCTCCAAGAGAATAAGACAAAGTTTATAGTCTAAATATTATTATGAGCTAATAATATTTGACTGTTCTATATTTAGACTGAGCAGTCACTCCGCTGTGATCTAGCAGTCACTCCGCTGTGATCTAAAAATAGAAGTCCATCTATTTTTTCCAACTTGATCAATCATCCATAAACAACAACCTGCAATCCATAGACATGATCCATATGTCTAAAAATAGACATAGTCTAAAAATAGACTTGGCCAAAAATAGCCTGCGGGCCCACTTAGTGAAGGTGACTCTTTTCACTAAGCTCCATCATCTTGTTGCAATCTCAACACTCCCTCTTGACAAG
>APFE031353210.1:3020-68672 GCA_000404065.3 Pinus taeda
CGCCAGTCAGCGCGGTTATTTAATAAACAGACGCGATGATTCAATTAACTTAGGCAAAGAGGGTTTTTAGCCATTTCAAAGGGCATAGTCAAGGTGAATGTGACTTTATGACACAGTAAGGAGACTGACAGGGTGACAGTGACATTTTACTGTGTAACAAATACCATGGTTCGCGAACCATGGGTGGGTCACAAAACATCTTACTTCTAACATACTAAGGGCATTTGACCTTCCTAAAGCCGATTTGATTCCTAACTATCTTTGAGCTCCGCTCCTCAAAATGTGGAGACTTTACAACATTATTAAAAAAATTAATACAAAATTTACCCTAGGGGGCCTTGTCCCAATAGGCCCCCAACATAAATTCGTCACTCATCCTTGATTCACTCTCGTAGTGGCACCTCAATCTTCACCTACAACTCACTAAATTCAATATTTAACACTTGCAGGTATGTTGTCCATTGCACAGCGGCCTGACGGGCTTCTTTAAACAATTTCTCTGTGGTTGGGCCTTAAACTGCAAGGCCCACAGTTCTCTGCATCTGTCATATTTCCTTCAAATTACTCCACACTAATAGTGTCAAATGACTTGCCTTATCCTCCCAAGGCTGCATCCTTGAAGATATGATTGCTTCCTTTCAACGCAACTCATCGATCTTGCTCTGGATGAGATTTCCTTCTTGTAATCTAGTGAACCTTTGCACTAGTGCTAAGGTTCGTGATGTTGACCTGATTTCATCGAACTATATTTTTTCTCTCTGATGTCTACTTCAATCTTCTACAAAGTTGGATCCTCCTACAACGAGGTCCATAATTCCATGGCCTGTTCGAACAACTGAGTGTAGCCCTTGACTGTAGTTTCCAAGGTGTCCATCTCTTCTTTAATAGCCCAGAGGTCTATGTGATGGGTTTATGTTACTTCTAGGGATTTATCTTGACCTTCGCGAACCCTAACCCTTGAAATATAGAAACTATGATAACTTATAGATAACAGATTATAACTCCGTGTTGATTGCTTTAAACATTCATAGTATCAAGTAAACTAACAGATCTACTACTTTCACACACCAATTAAGTGTTTATTATTATAAATACAGAAAACAGAGTGAATACTCAAAAAATCAAGAAGTAAACATAAATGAATATATACACAGATATTTCTCCAAAATAGTCTTTATTATGTTCAATCCTTCTGTTACAGACTCTTTCTTCCCTGTGCACACAACTGCAAGGGCCCACTCACTTAGTTGCGGATCTACCAAGGTCTCCTCGCACACAACTGTAGGTGCCTTCCCTTTCACCTAAGTACAGAAAATAGACTCTTATGACTTAGATCACTTGCCCATACATAGATATTCAATTAATTAACTACTTCCTATGACACGTTATGACTCCTTTTTATAACATCTTTCTTTACAATACCATGGTTCGCGAACCATGGGCGTGTCACAAAACATATTACTCCTAACATACTAAGGGGCTTTGACCTTCCTAAAGCCCCTTTGACTCTTAAATATATTCATGCTCTACTCCTAAAAATGCGGAGACTTTACAACATTATTACAAAAATTAATACAAAATTGACCCCAGGAGACCCTGTCCCAACAAAAAGTCCTATGTGAAGAGAGGAATACAAGACTGTAGGGTGAAATATCTAAGGCTTCAAAGAGAGAAGGTTCTTCAGGAGGAGGAGGTAATGGAAATGGAGGTAAACCTCTACCCTCTCCACCATCATCTTCATATTCATATTCACATGCATCTTTATCCTCTTCCCCTACTTCAACCCTTACTCATACTCATCAACATACCTCAAAAGGAATTGGTAAAACACCCTTATTAAAACTTGATATTAAATTTGGGCTAGCTATGTTTGATGGTGAAGTGAATGCAGAGAAGATTGAAAATTGGGTTCATCAATTGGAGGTCTATTACAAAATTCAAAACCTTCAAGATGATGACACAAAAATTCAACTAACTTCCTTGAGACTAGAGGGTGAAACACTAATATGGTGGAAAGCTAAGACACAAGAAGAGATAAAAAAACATGGTAAGATCTCAATTTCTTGGTCTAATTTCATTGTTGCAATTAAAATAAAATTTTACCCTCTAGCATATATACAGAAAACCATAATGAATTGGTAGAACTTTAGACAACTTAAAGATCAAAATGTGCAAGATTACACCTAAGAATTTAAAAGAATGTCTCTAATGTTAGGTGTAGATTTGCAATCACAAGACACATTGTTGAAGTATATAGGGGATTTACAAAGTTACCTTAGTCATATGATCCTTATGTTTAATCCCAATAGTCTAGATGAGGTTTGTGTGCAAGCTACTCATCTTGAGGCAAGAGGGAAAAATATTTCAAAAGAGGGTAGCAAAAATCCATTTAAGGGTAAAGAAAAAGAAAATGGTTTCAAGGGAAAGAAAAATGCAAGCATTAAGAAAGGAGAGAAAATAACATGAAAACATTGTTCCAAAGAGGGTCACGATGAAGACCATTGTGGGAAGTTTCATCCAGAGATGAGAAATCATTCAAGAGGATTTGGGATCTGGTTTGGGTGATGAAACTAAAATTATAGCCATGGGTATAAAAGGAAAAGAATCCATTGCTAGCACTAGTACATCAAATTGTCACACTAGCACTCCAAATGAAGAAACAAGGATTGAAGTATTTCATGTGAGGTTATTGCAAAACATACAAAAAACGACACACTATTTGATAGTGGGTCTCAAGCCAACTTGATATCTGAAGACTTAGTCAAGAAACTTGATCTTGAAACCATTCCACATCCCAAGCCATATCCATTGGGTTGGATATGCAAGGACACAAACTTATAGGTTACAAGAAAATGTATTCTTTGGTTTGCAATCACAACGAACTTCATTAACGAAGTTGAATTAGATGTTGTACCACTTGATATTTAAGGAATTGTTTTTGGTAGTCCTTACCTCTAGAAAATAACTCTTGTATCGCCATGAAAACAACTACCACTTGTTCAAAGATCGTGTGGAGTATATTGTGAGAGATCATCAAAAGAAACTAGATATTTCATTAGTTAATGCAGGGTGAATGAAATGGCTAGAGAATTCAAGCAAGAATTTAGTGCTTCTTATGATCAAACCAAAGAATGATGTTGATTATGAAGTGTTTGAAGGTTGTGATACAAAATTGGAATCTGACTGTGTTGATTTAGTTAACCAATATGATGAGATGTTTCAAGAACCAAAGGGATTTCCTCCCAAGAGGGGAATCCAACATTATATACCATTGCAGCAATATTGTCATCTTTCTAACATTGGCATTTATAGGATGTCAATAATGGAAAATGCAAAAATACAAAAGCAAACCCAAGAGTTGTTGAACAAAGGGATCATTCGACCATATCCTTCGCCATACAAGTCACCTATGTTTTGATGCTGAAGTGATCTGATCTAGAATATTAGTTTACAGTGATAAGATCTTCCTTAGATTATAAAACAATGTTTTCATTGTGCTTAAGGATTCATTAATTTTTGCAAGTGAAATGAAGAGTTTTTTATGTTAATTTTATGAGCAATTTAACATAAACCAGAAACTAAACAACAACATAAACATGTACAAAACATCATTAAAAACACATTACAACAAGCACATGATAAAGGAGTTCACCCCTCCTGGGCTACGTCTCCTTGGTCTAGCGTCCAATGGCTTGGGCCTCTCTATTATGCTCAAAAGTGTAAAAATCTATGTTTACAATTCTCAAATGCTTCTGAAACCTGCTCCAATCAGTCCAGAATGTCCAAAAATGGCTATGTAGCCTCTTTTTGTATCCAATTTGGTGAAAATCTGAAGAATTTATGACTTCCCCTTGTTTTCCCATTATTCACTCCACAAATTGCCTCATTTTCAGCATGATCCTACAAATTAGCCCCAAAAACACGATAACTGGGCGAAATTTTCACTACGTAGCAGGCCATAATCTATCAACACTGACTGTATTATCACAAATTGAAAATGATGTAAAAAAAACAGCGGTCTTATGGTCTTGTGAACACAGTGGGCGATGTGCGATTGTGATGTGGTGAACCCAACGTAAGTATTAATCGAAACCTAAAGTCGCATCACATCTAGGATCCTTTCGTAATTTGCAATCATCAAATACCAAAGCCTTGTATATGGGGGCCTTTGTACTTTGTTGCAATTTGTGATTGTGATATTACATCGCAACCTGAACCTGTCAGGGGCCGATTTTGTAATGTCGACCCTTCGTCGATCTGTGATTGTAATCCATCGCATTGTGCCTCCGGCCAATTCTTGGAAATCTTCCCGCCTGCCTTATCGCATTGCACCCTTCCCTACTCGAGGGTCGATTTTTAACATTGACCTGCCTGTGATTACAATTTGTGACATGCGGGGGCCAATGGCAGCGTTCCACTTGGTGCCTCCTCATTCAGACCTTACCACATCATCCATTCTTGCCATGTGAGCAAGTCAAACTTGAACTTTTACTTGCTATAGCTTCTACATACGAGCTCATATTTAAGTTTCGTTCACAACATTGGAATTAGAATGATGAGCTTTTCGATTTAAAGCTAAGTTTGTCAAGATTCTGAAACTTTTATTTTGAGCCTAATTTTGAGCACCTAATCACTCCTCCCCACTGGAAGTCTTTTGGACCCAAAAATATCACTTTCAATTGAACAACAGGTGAGGGTACAGTTCCCTCACCTTTCCAATATTTATCCATTGATCACTGAATTGGAACTTGTGATCTCCATTATTCTTGTCATGCCTTTCTGTGTACTTTCATTTAACCTTTTCAAGTTGTTCTTTCACTATTTGATGTACCATTTGGAGTCATTCAATGAACTCTTTGGCCTTGTCCATGTTACTATCAGTAGCAACATCCTTCTTACCAAGATGATACAATACATTATGATGCAAATGGTAAACAAATTCCTCCACTTGATTCCTTTGACTCAAGCTTGAATATACATATTGAAAGTATATATTTTTATGAACATAACTTTCATGTAAAACAAAATTATGCTTGAGGAAAGTAGTTATACGAACTATATGCCTAGAAAGTACATCAACAAACTTGTCGCTTATACCTTTTGACCGAGTGGAATAGTAGAAGAAAACCCATCTAATGGAATTTCCTTTGTCGTTGCAACTTAAACACTTTATCATTGAAAATTTCTAAATGAAAAGAAATGGGCTTACCACATTGCAAAAATATTGTGCCCATGGCATAGTCACATACAAAAACTTGAAACTTAAATGGATATCCCAAGTCTGGAAAAGCAAGTACTAGAGCTATACTGATCTTTTGTTTTAAAGCATCAAATTCCTCTTGTTGTATGCCTCCCCACTGGAAGACCTTTTGCACAACTGCCAATGAATGAAAATGAACTACAATAGAAGAAAAATTAACAAAATTTATCCTCGAACATTGTGCTGCTCCCAAAAAACCTCTTATTGAAATGGCTGTCTTGAGCCTGTCTGCGTAAATTGCGAGCATAGCAAAGGCATCTGCGGCTTCACGAGGATGTATGATTATTTCACCTATGTCTATAGGAATGGAGTCAATAACACCATAGGCTATTACGACATCAATCTTGGAGAGGTCTAACTTCAACTCACCTTCTCCACGTCTCACGTAGACTACAAAAATTCCTTTGGGAACCTGAACATGCTTGGAAGAACCAATTTCACGGCTCGAGTACATCAAAGAAGTTTTATCCAACATATACATTGACATATTTAGAAACAAATCTTCTTGACATACGAAATCAAGTATTTTTTTCTCACACGTGAAATGTTCATAATGAAATTTTTTGAAAAGGAAAATGTCATCCAAATAGACTATCCTGTCTAAAAATGGCTTCAGAACATCTTTCCTCATATGCGTAAAAGTAGTTGGAGTATGGAAAAGAATGAAAAGCATAACAAGATGTTGAGTGTGGAGCTTGATTATATTCTATATTCAAAGGTATCGCCACATTGGACCCCAGTTTGAAATGGGGCGACAATGCCACCCATAAAATATTCGTTGTAGCAGGGGTTCCGTGGGGGGGGGTTGCGACCTTTTGGGAGCCCCCCCTTGGCGGGGGGTTTCGAGGGCAGCACCCATAAAGATAAGAATAGATGTAAAATTGCCTTGTAAAAGTATAGTAATTTCTAGTCAATCTAGGCAGTTGATTAGGTGGAGATATGACGATAGAAGTTATGTTTAATTTAGGGTTTTTTGCCCTAGAAGGAAACCCCTCACAATATATGTGAGGGAATTGTATTGCGTCTATGTAGATATGTATTCTGAGTGAGGAAGAGAGAGCAGATTCAAAGCAAAGAGGGAGTTACATCTGATGTAGGTTGCATCTCTTCAGTTTGCTGGATAATATAATAAAAGAAGGACTGGTTGTTTCTCCGTGGACGTAGCCCAAACTAGGTGAACCACATATATCTGTGTCTCTCTTGTTTTATGCATTTTATGTGTTTATATTTCTGCAATATTTTATGTGTTCCATTTTTCTATAATATATAATTTTCTAACAACTGGTATTAGAGCCAAAGGTCTATTTGGCTGATAAACTCGCAGGAGAGAAGGGCTCTTGGTTCGAGTGGGAGCAATGGTAGAAGATGGTAGGTTTAGGGTCGAAAAATTCAACGACCAAAACTACCAGCTGTGGAAGATGTAGATGGAAGATTATCTGTATCAGAGAGATTTGTACCTACCATTGAGCGAAGAGACAAAGAAGTCGACGAGTATGACAGAAACAAAATGGAATATTCTTGAAAAAAAGGCACTTGGAACAATACGATTGTGCCTAGCAGCGTCGGTAGCATTTAATATTTCAAAGGAAACGACAACAAAGGGTTTAATGTCGACATTGGCCAAACTATATGAAAAACCCTCAGCCTCCAATAAGGTATTTCTTATGAAGCGTTTATTTAATATGAAGATGTTAGAAGGTGGATCTGTTGTAGACCATTTAAATGATTTTAATACAGTTACAAGTCAATTAAGTTCTGTAGGGGTAACTTTTGACGATGAAGTTACGGCTCTATTATTTCTGTGCTCATTACCAGAAAGTAGGAATGGTTTAGTTATGGCCATTAGTAACTCTGTCTCTGGATCTATTGCTTTAAAGTTTGATGATGTTGTCGGTGCAATCCTTAGTGAGGAAATGCAACAGAAAATCTCTGGTGAGACATTAGGTAATTCTTTGACTACAGAGACTAGGGGAAGAAAAATGGAAAGAGGAAAGAGCTTAGGATATCACAGTAAGTCAAGAAAAGGTAGATCCAAGTCTAGATCGGGGAGAGTATGCTGGAAATGCGGGAAGAAAGGACACCTGAAGAAAGACTGCAAGTCTCGAAAGGGAAAAGAAGGAGACGCACAATAATAAACTAATCATGAAGCGAATGTAACAGGTGATTTGTTGCAAGATGCTTTGACTCTTTCATTAGAAAATATTATTGATGCCTGGGTGGTAGATTTAGGGGCCTCATTCCATGCCACACTTGATAGGAAACATTTTCATGATTATGTTCAAGGAGATTTTGGACAGGTTCAATTGGGTGATGATAAACCCTGTAAAATCGTTGGACTCAAAATACGTTGATATTGAATAGAATCGAACTGTCTTTCCAAAATCTTGACCCTAAGGAACATGTGATAGATAGCAAGATTCTGTATAGAGTAGATACCAATGAGTTGTAGAATGACGAGTTGTGAGTCTAGCCTAACGACAAGTCGGCGTATGCCATGCACGATGGCATCAGAGAGGAGTTCTATCAACGCGTTGTATTCAGCGATATTGTTCGTTGACTGACCGATACATACCCCTCTGAAACTCACTAACTCATCGCTGGGATTAAAGATGGCCCCGGCCACAGAAGATAGGTTCCGCGAACTACAAATCGCTCCATCAGCATATCCAACAAATGGTTCCAATAGGTTTGACATCTGCAACAAATGCAAAAGTGGATTACCTAACCAAAACAATTACCCTTAGCGAAAACAAAAATGTAACAAAAGCATAGGGGTTACTATGTTGAGTTAAGCATAGGAACGCTTGAGGTACAACTCGTTGCGGGGTTGCGCCAGTGGAATCCCATCTTAATCCACCAACTCGTAGGTTCCTTTTGCTAATACATGCTTAACAATATAGGGACCCATCCATAAACACTTGAACTTACCTGCTCCCAACTTATCGGACTCCTGGTCGTAAAGTATGACTAGGTCACCTTCTAAGAAGACACGAGGTTTGACATTTTTGTCAAACTGTGCTTTGACTTGTTTCTTTTGGGCTTCGTTAGCTGAAGCGGCATCACGATGAGTTTCATCCAATTGGATTAATTCAAAGAAATGAGCCTCTTCTTCTGAAGTTCCGGGGACAAGGTCAACCGTGAGCTTGAGGGACAAGATTTCACACTGAACTGGCAAGATTGCTTCCAGGCCATACACTAGTTGAAAAGGTGTAAACCCGGTCGCATTCCTCACCGATGTCTGGTATGCCCACAAGGCAGAGTACAGGATCAGGTGCCAACTCCGTTTATGGACTTCAATCATCCTTTGTGGCATGCGCTTCAAGACCTTGTTGATTGCCTCAACTTGTCCGTTAGCTTGCGAATAATATGGTGTAGAGCTGTCGTGGGACAGTCCTAATTTGGTAGCCAACTCAACCATCATGTGATTGCGAAAATGTGATCCATGATCTGTGGCTATGGCCTGTGGAACGCTGAAACTGGAGACTACATCATTGAAAAAGAAGAGGGCAGTCATTTCACCACTGTTGTTTAATGTAGGCATCGCCTTAACCCATTTGGTAAAATAGTCTACTGTGACTATGATATACCCATGCCCCCTGGCAGAGGTGGGGTTACATGTCATGAAATCTATGCCCCATTTGGTGAATGGCCCAATAGCTACTACTGGCTGCAGAGGTGCGAGAGGTATTCTGGTTTTGTGATCGAAGATTTGACAGGCATGGCAACTTCTAACTGCGGTTATGCAATCTTTGAACATTGTTGGCCAGAAGTATCCTGCTCGTAAAATATTTTGAGCTATAGCATAACCATATTGATGCCCACCACACGCGCCTGAATGACAATCATTCAGGACTTTCTCGACCTCCTCATGGGTGAGGCACCTTCACAGAACTGTATCGATACCACGACGGTAAAGCGTATCACCGACGATCACGTAGTCTTTTGCTTTGTATCAAATCCGTCGTTGTTCCGAGCGTGAGGTATTAGACCTATATTTTTGGGTTTGGAGATAGATTATTATATCTCCATACCACAGATTGCTTGAAGATATTAGAAACAAAGATTCGTCCACGATTACTTCTTCGGATGTTGCATCGTTGGACAACGATGGGAGATCACATAGTAACTCCACGAAAACTGGGGCTTTCTTCGATTTGGATTTTTTGAATTCCAGATCAACCTCTTGTAAAATTGCTATCCAGTTTGAATGTTTACCCCCCAGCAACTGTCGCAACAATATATAAGTCATGGGGTTGCAATCTGATAAAATGGTAGTTTTTATGAAGAGGACGTAGTGTCGAAATCTCTGTATCGCTTGAACAGCTACGAGAGCCAACTTTTCGACGTAAGAGTACTTCATTTCAATATCATTTAAGTTTCAGCTTAATTAATATATTGGATTTTCAAGTCCATCATCTTCTTGAACTAAAACCATTGCTATGGTCGTATCTGCTACAGCCAGATACAGGTTAAAGTATTTTTGATAATCAAGAACATACATTAATGATGCTTTTATTAGGGATTCTTTTAAAGCATCAAAGGAAGCTTGTGCGGCCTGATCCCAGATAAAGGGTACTTCTTTTTTCAATAGACGAGTATAACCTTTAGCAAGTTCGGCATAATTTGGAATGAACCTCCTAAGAAAGTTTGCTTTCCCTTGGAGTTTCTGAATCTGAAGCAAATTTGAAGGTGGAGGCAAATCAATGATTACCTGAACCTTACATGGGTCGAGACGAATCCCATCCTTTGAGACCACAAAGCCAAGTAAACGACCAGAACTAACACAAAACACACATTTGTGTGGATTGAGTTGTATCTTGTACTGTCGACAACGTAGAAATATTGCTCTTAAATGCTACAGATGATCGGTCCGCTTTTGCGAATGAGTCGAAAGATTGTCGAGATATGGTTGAATGATGTTCTTGATGCCATGGAAGGCATAATTCATTGCCCTCTGAAATGCTTCCCCTACGTTCTTTAAACCAAAGGGTAGCTTGCGATATGCAAATGTGCCCCATGAACAAATAAATACAGTCTTTGACTGGTCCTGTGGGCGCATATTTATTTGATTATACCCGGAAAATCCATCCTTAAATGAAAAGATTTCACATCCAGAGCATTCATTAATTATCTGGTCAATGAAGGGTGTAGGGTAGTTGTCTTTCAGACAAGATTGATTTACATCCCTATAATCGACGCACACTCTAATCATTCCTTGTTTTTTCATTAGAGGAACAATATTTGATACCCAATCGGTTAGAGGAACCGGGTAAATAAAACCAGCAAGGAGGAGTTTTTCAACTTCCGCCTTGATGGCAGTGACTTTCTTGGGGTGCACCTGTCGGAGCTGTTGTGGTACCAGTTTGACATCTGGATACATCTTAATTTCATGTTCAACTATGCTCGAGTCAATGTCTGGCATTTCATCATATGACCAAGCAAAGACATCTCTGAACTCGTGAAAAAGAGCGTAATATACTTCCAGATCTGAAGGAGAACAAGATTTTCCAACCTGAATATTCTCTACAACATCTGTTTTGGTCAAGATATTTATGGCGATAGTATCTTTAATATTGGACAGGTTTCGTTCGGAATCCACTGTATTTACAGTATTTGACAGAAATTCAAAAACTGAGGGATGTTCAAGGTCACTAGAATTATCCTCTGTACAATCCAGAAGATGGGAACGATGGTGGTAATCTTCCCATGGTGCCCCGTCAATCATTATTGACTAAACAATTCCTTCATTGTAGTATGTACTTGCAAGCAAGGATCTGAAGGGGTGTCGTATTCCTTAGACCTATCTATCCACACGCTTGATGAGCGTTGATTCGGGTTTGCCTCCCATGCTGAAAAAATTGATTGCTATAATATTTCTATTGGGCTTGGACGAAATACCTGTAGATGATCCATGTTAATATCATTTTCAGACATCTTTTGAATAGAAGATATCATATTGCAGGTTCCCACCATTGCCACTTCCGCCAAATTGATTGGAGGCGGTAGGGAAAAAGTCCCCATTAATGTAGGGTCTTTTAGTAGGCCTACTCCGATATTTTGAAGCGAATGAGGGCTTCCATGGATCATCGGAATGCTTCCCGTAACTTGTGAACTGTTGAGGAGAAAAGTTTTTTGGTCGACGACCATAATTCCTCCTTGGAAGGGGAATGCAACCTTCCTGAAGTACGTCGACACAACGGTAGCCATAGCATATATCCAGGGCCTTCCCTGTAGGATGTTGTAATTGAAGTTTCCGTCGATAACTTCAACATCAATTACTATTGTTTTTCCCCCCAGTTCAACTTGCAAGTTACTCAATATCCCATATGGGGTGTATGTTCGTCCATCAAATGCTTTTAATGTCATCAACGATCGCGACAAGGGTGGAGATCCTAAAGTTTTCCAGCAACTCATCAACATAATACATGTAGATGCCCCCTCATCAATAATTGTTCGATGAACAGTTTTGTTGAGGGATTTCACTTGAATAAGGAAAGCTAGTTGAGCTGGTAACTGAGGGTCATATCCTTTGTGATTAAAGGCCACCAGATTGAAATCCGTTGGGTCAATCCCACCTATCACTGACAACAAAGCCTGCTTTTGGGAGGGGCAATTTTGCAGTACCTCAAGTGTCAACATAGCGGACAGCGATTGGGCTAGATCCTCCACTATATTATAATGTTGTGTTGCTCCGACATGAGGATTAGACGTCGATTTGTGTACTAATCCCTTTGGCGGTTTTATCATTAGTTCAGGAGTGATGGGTGGCACAACTTCAGTTGAAGTTGTCATCGAACTACTAGATTAATCATTATCCTTGTTGTTCAGAATATGTGGATTCTCGTAATCTTTATTCCTTGTCGATATCAAAGCATCATTTAGCTGCTTTGAAACCGACAACATTAGCACTTGAGACCGGGAAGCATTATCGCTAGCAACCAGATTTGTTCCTGGGTTCGGAAACGAATCAGTCAATACCACCGAGGTTTTTGAACTCTTGAAAAATTTTCTAAACTCAGCTTTATATGGACACTCTCTCGTCCAATGATCCTCATCACATATAGAGCATGGATGACTTGCTTTCCTATCTCCAAAAGGGTTTGTAGAAGGTTTTTCAGGAGATGACTCCTCTTACTCCTTCTTCTTCCCTTTCTTTTCTTCTTGACTCTTGGTTGCTTGGGTTCTTTGCCTTTGTCAGTCGACACGACATTTACTTTCGAGGTGAGAAGTTCTTCATTTGCATTTTGATTTGAAACCGTGCGGGCCTTCTTTGACGTAGCCTTTACAGTTTTCATGCTAGTCGTACCTATCACGCCATCGTCGGCATGAGAGTCTTTGTTTGATTTAGGAGGGGGAGGAATGGAAAATTCTGGTCTAGGAGCATCAGGAATTTTATCGTAGAGCATGCCAGACTGTGTATAGATCAAGTCTAGATATTGTGCATGATCAATAACCTGCTCTTCAGTAATGACTCCTCCCTTTGCCACATCTTCTATAATAGAAGGTAACAATGACTTAATAAACCATTCAGCCAACAGCTGATTAGGAACATATGGTTTTACCATTCTACGAAGACATCGCCACTCATGAATATGATCGAATATGTGAGTGGCCATCGTTTCTTTGAAATTGGTAAGAAGCTCTGTTCCTATTTCGTACCTTATGGGTAACTGAAAATGGGTTAAAAAGGTTGTGGCTAGGGTACTGAAGTTATCAAACGATGCTCTAGGTAATTCAATATACCATTTTGTTGCTAGACCAGTTAACGTTCAATAAAAAAGGCGAATCCTAATCGAATCATCATTGAGAGTGTTTGATGAACACCACAGATGAAAGGTCATCACATGATTCGACAGGTGTTCACCCGGATTTTCATTAAACTTAGGAATATTTGATGGAAGTTTATGAGGAATTGTTGGCCACCAAGGGGTGTAAGCAATTGGATCGTTCGTTAGTCAATTTAGATCCAGTAACTCTAGAGTCACTACGAAAGGCAACTATTGATTCAGGCTCGACAAAGCATACGCAGGATAAGATGGAATTGCCTGAGCAGTTGGCCTTTGCATACTGGCATAATGCATTTGATGCTGGTAATTTTGGTAAGGTTAATGGGCATGATCATTACGATATGATTGATGTTGACCATTTTGATTGTACGGCTGCCCATTACTTGCAAAGACGCGTTGCTCAAATCCTTGGTAAGCTTATTGGAATTGCGGTTGTTGGTATTGTACCAGCCATGGTTGTGAAGCCATGAGCTATTGCCTAGTATTGACTGTTTGACCAAGATGGGGGGTAATGGTCCCTGTTTGAACCTGGGTCATTCCACTAGTCAGTGAATGTGGTTACGTCGCAGGGACAAGAGGTGGTTGTATTACGACCTGAGAAACCTGAGGTTGGCATACAACAGGCAACCCTTATACCTGCGACACCATCACAATAGCCAGCGTAGTGGGGATATTTGACACAGGTAAACTTTGTTGCATCGAATATACAACTCTTGGTTGTTGAGGCAGTATCGGTACCCAACCGCTAGATGTAATTCCAGCATAACTTGAATTCTGTTGTGAACTCTCGTATGGTTGTTCTCCCGAAGGAGACAATGAAAGGGTATAGTGCCCTCCATACGGCGGTAACCCAGTGCTCAAAGGAATGACTTGCCTTTGGGGACTGGATTGCCCAAATTGAAACTGCAAAGGATTGATTTGTTGAGACTCAACACAAGAGATTCCAGATATTATTCAGGACAAACAAACAGGAACAATCTAGTGGTTGAGAGCTAGTTGGGACAGATGGTACGCCAGCGAACATTGTTGGAGTAGCAGCAAGAAGTTCTGCCGCTGCTGTGTTTGATGACCCAGTCCTAGATGTCGACAGTTGTTCAGACATATTTAGCCTATCCTCAGCGATTCTTCAAGAACTTCCGATGGCGGGAGACTAACTTCTAATGAAGAAGGATATAGGGTGATCCTAGCTCCAAATTGTGATGGAGCGTTAGATGGAGGATCCTCCACAATCTCTTCTATGGCAATCAATCTAGGTGGAAGAGGTAGACCGCTAGGTCCGTAAAATATTTCTGGTGCCAAAGAAGGGATAGGTTATTCAGCGACTGATGTTTGGGGGGTAACACCTTCCGAATCAGCTGTATATGGAGCCGGTTCGAGAATAGAAGTGTTTACCATCACACTAGGATCAGTTGTAATGTCCTTTTGTGGGTGCGGAATTTCTTCTGTAGAGGCAGGTATACCAAAAATGTTCGGAGTGACCGGAGTCTCTAAGGATTTCAGAGTATTTGCTCCAATCAAACTAGGGGACTTCGATCCGATCAAACGAGTTCGCTTCGTCCGGAATAGTTACGTTTCCGAAGTCAACGACGGTTGACTCATAAGCCTCCGCGAACGATGGGGTTTTGATTGAATTTATTCCATGACTGCGGATTACTCGATCAACTCAAAATAATAGGGGAAAATGATTCCAAATTAAATAAATTTTAGACGCTTTGACACAACTTGTTTTTTTCAATTTTTAAGAGTCGAGAAAAAACAAAAGATGACTCTAGTCGCCTTCAATTTTTAATGAGCCTGAAGTGACAAGTACTCAAATGGACCTTTTCCTTTAAGGAGTCTAAAAAGGAATGAAAGAGACTACTCTGGAAATCTAGACAGAGGGATTACCAAACCAATCGCAAAATTGTAGAATAATTTTTACGGTACGGCAGTCAATCTTCCCGAATGCTGTGTTCAGTGCATTGCAATCGATAGGGCGGTAGACACGGCTTCCTAAGGATAAATGATGTAGCTTATTGTGGTCTCCTAATATATACTCGACGGTATGTGGGAGCACAAGTCCGTACTGGCACTTGTCATCTCAAAGAGGAGGAATCACCCAACCAGCAATGAAAGCAATAGTTACCAGGCTTTACGACGCCGGAATACGTCTCTAGCCTAGACTTATAATTGTTGTGCGTTAGGTTGCAAAGCGTTTTTATGTTCATTGAATTTATTTTATAGTTGATCTTGCTTAAGAAATTTTCCTTTCAGGTTCACCATGTGATGTAGATATATAACTCCTAAAATGCAATCTAAGATGATAAACAATCGTTTAATCTTCTTTTTGCAATGAAAATCCTAGCTACTATGGAAAGAGAAATGAGATTCTTTCAACATAGAGCACAGAGCACACAGTAGATGCACTGTCCTAAATCAAACCAACAAGCAATCTAAATGCAAATGCACATGCATGTATTTTTTTCAGCCTTCTTAATGTGTGAATGATAAGATGAATGCTAAGTACAAATCTGAATTATCTTTTCAAAGCGACAGTACTAACAATTTTTCTTCAAAATACGAAAGGAAGATAATGACGACACTTTGCGATTTTGAATTGAAAACTGCTTTCGACACTTGAAAAACTACTAATTCAAATAAAATACAAGAGTAACAGTATAATTGACCATCAAGAGCAATAGGATTCTCTTCTATGACTGAAAACGACACTTGCGACACTTCCAGATCAAGAAACGACAATTCGAATATGCTACTTCTTTGTAAAAGAGAATTGAAAATGGCACACAATACACAAAAACATTCACAGTTCTTTGCACAATGGAGGCAAATGATGGAAAGGAAGGGGATTTCCATAGAGGTGTATTGATCACAGACAACAAAACTCCTAAATAAAGCTGAAGAGAGTGAACAAAAAACCAAAATCTGGAAGCAAAAGAGATCTTGTTTGATTAGCGCACCTGTAACACAAGGAAAGTGCGATGCAACACACCTACTACACACGAGAGGTGTGATGCATCCAGATTCCCAAGAAGAGAAGGTGCGGTGGTCCAGGGATGAGACTTCAACTTGGTTCTTGGTTACAGTTTGCAGCTCAGTTCAGGGATTTAGGCCGAGAAAGTGATGCTCAGTAAATATAAATCACAGGGGTTGATCTAATGAGGTTACTAGAGCCACCACCAAGGCAATTAGAATGTTTTCAAATTGATTGTTCAGTTTATAAACAAAACCTGGAGATAGACTGAAGCAGCATTGATCTACTTTGCACTTGCATAGCAAATGCAGTTCAAAGGCTAGCTGGCTTGACTTCAGGCTCCGTCTGTAAGTTTATAAAACAAACAAATATAGGACAAGCAAACAATCTATTCGCTCCCCAGTGGAGTCACCATTTTGTTATTGGAAATCTAGTGTCCACTCGGAGCTGCTAGTCCCACTAGATGGTAGCTATCTTAGAAACAAACAAACCAAAACTACTTTCACTTTCCTTTATGAGAAGTAGATAAGAGGGTAACAAAGGACACCAACCTCAGTCTTGCACTTGGTTCCTTGCTTGGTTCCTCTCCCTTCTGACAGATCTTTTCCGCTCCTTCTTTGTTTTCCAAGCTTCAAAGAGTACATGTAGAATCAAAGCAGCATAATACTATCGAATAACAGAGATCTACAATCACAAACAATATAGGACCAGATATATATTGACCACACAAATGCATATATCATCAAACATACAAGAATGTGGAGGAAAACGCGAATAGCTTTATTAATATCAAGAATAGCAAAGAGGATTACAACCAATTGTTCTGACCCAGCGTCATCCTCTCAGCATGAAAGCCCTTCTTCACCTCATGAAAATCTTAGATCAACCAACACTATGATATTGCACCAAGAAACCAACAACACTTCCTTACAAGATACAAGATTCCAGCCTCCGGATCTCTGTGATGAGGGATCCAATATAGATGATTGCAGGGGGTGAGTCAGCTTCTGGTATTTTGATTAGTGTCCTCTCTCTAATAGTTCTTGATTCCACTTGGAGATTGATGATCTCTTACTCATCCCTGGGCGAATTCAGGGAGGCAAGTGTCACAGGAGAAGTTTTTGGAAGATTCCATGATCATCCACCTTGCAAACTGTCTCTGCCATTTGTCTACTCTCACCCATCATGCCCTATAGAATGTCTTTCCAGTATGCATCGCACTTTTTACACTGAGCAGGTGAGATGCATCACACCCTCTGCACTGGGAAGTCTGTATGATCTAGTTTTGACCAATTCTGAGCAGTTTTCTATGGAGAACTTCTGGGAGATGATGTAATCAGCTGACCTTGTTCCTTTAGGGCATGAAGCAACACTTTTAGGGACTTAGAAGCCCTTGGTTTATGGACATGTATGATTGGGGTTGTAGTGCCCAAAAATATCTATAACAGTTGCCCCCTAAAGCATGAGGTCGTTAATCTTTTGATGTCAAGTGAAATGCTTTATCATGAGGATCAGAAGTTTTTTCGAGCTAGAAGGCGACCTGTAATAAGATACAATACAATACATTATCTCCATAATATTTTTCATGATCTAGTTGAGGCGGGCATTCCCATGCTCAGCTTTATAAATTCATTTTCACGTACATAAGACAGACAACCGTCTATGTAGCAGACTGATGATTCGGACGGAGTCATCATCCTTTGATTCGGATGATCATTTGTTCGGCAAAGATGTACATTTGATGTCTTTATATTCCTGAATATATCGCAGCCTAGATGGATGAAACTAGATCAGGGGTCTTCAAACTCATTCAATCTTCACTCAAAGTACAAGTCGATCCATGTGAAATATGTTTTGGAGTCAAACATGGAAAGGCATCGCCTGATTACCAGCCAATGATGTAAGTTGTTAACAGGTGCGAGAGGAATCACTGATAATGATAATGACCCTCAAGGTACTACAGTAAATTCGCATGCTGAAAATGGGACTTGGAGTCGAACACCACGCAAAATCTCTCGATCGAAGGCCATTGATGTAAACCTGTCGTCGAAAGTGAGCAACTTGCCATTGAGGCATGCAAGCTTCAAAGCACTGAAAGGGTTGTTCCTAAGTCGACTTCTTGGATAATGAGCTGTTGTTGACAAGAAGTGACCCATCGTAGGAGGGCCTTAATGAATCCCACATCTATGACACGGAACGAAGCAAATGATTTTGGAGGTGAAAACGATCTAATGATATAGGGTTCAGGGCGGCGGTCATGAAAGAATGGAGTGTGAATGTATTACAGTGGATGAGACACAGGTGAATTCTCTGAGCAACTTCTCTTGAACATACCGACAACACTGAAATGGATTGGTAGCATTAACCCCAAAGATGGATGGTACGATGGACCAATGGTGATATGACCGGTGAATGGAATAACCCAACCCGACTCGAACGTGGAGTGAAAGTGTCATGTTCAAGAGTGACTTGCTACCAATAAAGTTTCTTCAAGTTTTCTTCCCAATTTTCCCCAGTCATTGCTGACTAGTACCTCTTTTATTTTTATCAAGCTTGAGGAGGATAACGTATGCTTGTTCTATAATTCATCGTTATGTTTTAACGAGCCTAGCGACAGTGAAACTCGTTCTCGTCCATTTGGACAAGTTTGTCGCTATTGATTTTAATGAGTTTAACGAAAATGATAACTCGGTCCTTTTTCAATTTTAGAGAGTCTAAAAAGGGATGGAAAGGAAACTCCAACAATCCTTTTTCGTCATATAACCCTTTAAGTCTGAAAAAGTATAAAATAATACGAAAGGGATGAATTTTCAATAGCTTTAACGAGCTGAACAAGACAAGCGCTCGTTCTTTTTGTGTAATAATCCCTCAGGTCCAAAAAGATTAAAATCTAGAAGAGGGATAGCACTTCCGGTAGCTTTAGTGAGCTGGAGAGGCCAATTGCTTGGCAATCTTTTCATATTTTATGAGTCGGGTTAAAAGAGCTTAAAGGAGACTTGTTTTTTGAGGAAAGATTGATAATTTTGGATAGCAGTTCATTCCAGGTAAGGTTTGGAATTTTCCAATCGCGACAGTGTCACAAGGATGGCTAACAGAACCACTCGTCGCAGATGTTCCTCAAAAATGGTAAACAATCAAATGGAGGTGTATGATCGGCTAAAACAGAGTGGAGGTGACGATGAGAACACCACCAAGGCTCAAAAGCTAATGATAATGCATTCACCATGGTTATTTACCGAAGATTGGTTCATTTTTTAATGAGCTTAAATTCAGGGGGAAACATTTGCTCATTGCTTAGGTTTAATTTTTAACGAGCTTGAACTTCACATAAAAACTGCTCGTGATAATGGTCATTGATTATTTGATTCACCGTTAGCACTTTGTTCTTTCAATGGTCGTACTATTTGCTCAATCGCTTCATCAAACCAATTAGAAATGAAAACACGTGCTTGAAAAATGAGTTAAAACACTAATACCTTACCCGAATTACGTGAATAGTAATTTAAAAGTGACTTTTACCTCTCATTTTACCATTTCATTTGAACTTGGTTTTTTGGAGCTCTGGAGGTGCTTTCCCCCCATAATTTTCACTAGCTGATTCTGGGAGATTCTGTGGATGATTCTTGGCACTGTCTGGACCAGGTATGAGCTAAACCTGTGCTCTTCAGTTGCATTTTTTCCTTTTTGAATTCTGAGCATGTTTCCCTGCTTTGCTGAGCCCCTAGGGTTTGAAAAATTTGCCCTGGCCCCATCGCACCCTTCCTATATCGAAAGGTGCGATGCATACTGGACTGGTCACTAGCCAGTCAGTATGCATCACTCCTAGTACACTGCTAGGGTGTGATGGGCGCAAGGAGGGACACTTTTGCACTGTTTTGTCGTGGAATTTTTGCCTTTTTTTGCCAAATCAAGACCTTGACTCTTCTCTTGTTTGTTTTTAGAGATTCATCAAAGCAAAATGGTTATTACATGGCAAGAACATGAGCATGAAGAAGAGGACATGGTTGCTTTACATGATCCGAGTACGGTAACTGCACTGCGGAACTATGGCCTGCTCAATTTTTTCCGCATCTCTAGCATGAGGCAACAAATCAACTTGTTGCAATATTTCCTCGATGCATGGGATCCTACCAGCCAGGTGTTCTAGATTAGAGGCAAATCCATCCCCCTGACTATCGTGGACATCTATTTTTTTACTGTTTTATTGAGGCATGGTGCCCCTCTCTCATTATCAGGTTCTGCTCGTGGGGGCGAATTCGTGAAAGATTACATTCACCGGTATTGCAGAGAGGGATCTCAGCCAAGTAGGGACGGCAAGATCAACATCTGAGATGTCACTGACCAGTCCTTGAGGACCATTCTATTCACTTTTGCTACACTGGCTGGTAGTGCGGCTCTTCACGTGGCTAACAGCTCTTATATGCAGTATGCCTTGGAATGTCTTGAATTAAAGGTGTTCAATTGGTGTGGTGCAGTACTCCCTGTGATGAAAGAAAAACTGACCAAGGTGAAAAGCGGAAGAACCAAGAATTTTGGCTATGGTTCTATTTTGACCGCTTTTGCCTTGGAAAAGATCCCACTGATGCAGCCGCAGTACATCTCGCTTGGTTTACCTCCACCGACTGAGCCACGGATGCAGAGATGGGTTGACCTCATGGCCCGACATGCTGGTCAATCCCAGATTTCTTTCTCTAACACCTTCGAGTGGTTCAACCACCAGGAGATGGTTTATGTTGAGTGTCCATATGCTGGTATGGATTTCCGGGGTGACCCGGATTTGGTGTTGTCGGCTGGTGAGCAGTGGGGTGCTATAGGTAAATTCTATGACCATATCTCTGTTTTCATAATGTCCTTATGCTTTATTTGATCAAGACTAATCAAAACTCATGTGCTCATGTAGAAATTGGACCAGCTCGACTAGCAGTACGCCTGAGAGCACCAGTTGCCGCTCCAGCAGGAGAGGCTATGGAGAGGGCCATCCTTTGCGGCCTTGATGTGGCTAATACTCTTTCAACATTGCAGGATCAGGTTGAGGGTCTCACTCTTGGCATTCCAAATGTGAGGATCGGCGAGCTGCCTCTAAGGTTGCAGCGACATACTACTAGTGTTCTGAGTCGATGGACTAGGCTTTTACGCATGATTGCACAGGCGGTGACTTGTTATCACCAGCATCATTAGACTAGGGTGCCCCCTAGCATTTTGAGTTTTGGGTCATTTCACCGATTTTGTCTTGGTTACAGAACATTATGTGTAAACCATAAACAGTTATATATTTTTGATTTTCAGAGCTTTATTTTGGTTAAGTTACGTGATCCTGATGCAAATATTGATGTAATGCTTCTTTTTATAAATGTTGCAAATGTCTATCTAACACATAATTTGCCAATGAGTCTATTAATGTGTTTAAGTTTATGGAAATACGTTGATATTGAATAGAATCGAATTGTCTTTCCAAAATCTTGATCCTTAGGAACATGCGGTAGATAGCTGGATTCCGTACAGAGTAGATACTAGTGAGTTGTAGAATGATGAGTTGTGAGTCTAGCTTGATGACAAGTTAGCGTATGCTATGCATGATGGCATTAGAGAGGAGTTCTATCAACGCGTTGTATTCAGCGATATTGTTCGTTTATTGACCGATACATACCCCTCTGAAACTCACTAACTCGCCACTAGGATTGAATATGGCCCAGGCCGCTGAAGATAGGTTCCACAAACTACAACTCGCTCCATCGGCATATCCAACAAATGGTTCCAATAGGTTTGACATCTACAACAAATGCAAAAGTGGATTACCTAACCAAAACAATTACCCTTAGCGAAAACAAAAATGTAACAAAAGCATAGGGGTTACTATGTTGAGTTAAGCATAGTAACACTTGAGGTACAGCCCGCTGCAGGGTTGCGCCAGTGGAATCCCATCATAATCCACCAACTCATAGGCTCCTTTTTCTAATACACGCTTAACAATATAGGGACCCATCCATAAAGACTTGAACTTACCTGCTCCCAACTTATCGGACTCTTGGTCGTAGAGCAAGACCAGGTCACCTTCTAAGAAGACACGAGGTTTGACATTTGTGTCAAACTACGCTTTGACTCATTTCTTGTGGGCTTCATTAGCCAAAGTGGCATCATGACAAGTTTCATCCAATTAGATTAATTCCAAGAAACGAGCCTCTTCTTCTGAAGTTCCGGGGAGAAGGTCGACCGCAAGCTTGAGGGCCAAGATTTCACACTGAACTGGAAAGATGGCTTCCAGGCCATACACCAGTTGAAAAGGTGTAAACCCGGTCGCATTCCTCACTGATGTCTAGTATGCCCACAAGGTCGAGTACAGGATCAAGTGCCAACTCCGTTTATGGACTCCAATCATCCTTTGCGGCATGTGCTTCAGGACCTAGTTGATTGCCTCAACTTGTCTATTATCTTGTGGATAATATGGTGTAGAGTTGTCATGGGATATTCCTAATTTGGCAACCAACTCAGCCATCATGTGATTGCGAAAATGTGATCCATGATCTATGACTATGGCCTGTGGAATGCCGAATCTGGAGACTACATGATTGAAAAAGAAGAGGGCAACTGTTTTGCCACTGTTGTTTAATGTAGGCATCGCCTCGGCCCATTTGGTAAAATAGTCTACTGCGACTATGATATACCCATGCCCCCTAGCCAAGGTGGGGTTACATGTCATGAAATCTATGGCCCATTTGCAAATGGCCCAACAACTACTACTGGCTGCAGACGTGTGGGAGGTATTCTAGTTTTGTGATCGAAGATTTGACAGGCATGGCAACTTCTGACTGCGGTTATGCAATCTTTGAACATTGTTGGCCAGAATTATCCTGCGCGTAAAATATTTTGAGTTGTAGCATAACCAGATTGATGCCCCCCACACGTGCCTGAATGACAATCATTCAAGACTTTCTCGGCCTCCTCATGGGTGAGGCACCTCCATAGAACTGTATCGATACCACGACGGTAAAGCGTATCACCGACGATCACGTAGTCTTTTGCTTGGTATCGAATCTGTCGTTGTTCTGAGCGTGAGGTATTAGACCTGTATTTTTGGGTTTGGAGATAGATTATTATATCTCCATACCACGGATTGCTTGAAGATATCAGAAACAAAGATTTGTCCATGATTGCTTCTTTGGATGTTGCATTGTTGGACGATGATG
This sequence comes from Pinus taeda, assembly GCA_000404065.3. Lineage (NCBI taxonomy): Eukaryota > Viridiplantae > Streptophyta > Pinopsida > Pinales > Pinaceae > Pinus > Pinus taeda. Next base: position 26,223 of record APFE031353210.1, read on the forward strand.
GGAGATCACGTAGTAACTCCTCGAAAACTAGGGGTTCTTCGATTTGGATTTTTTGAATTCCATATCAAACTCTTGTAAAATCACTATCCATTTTGAATATTTCCCCCCAACAACTGCCGCGACAATATATAAGTCAAGGGGTTGCAATCTGATCAAATGGTAGTTTTTCTGAAGAGGACATAGTGTCAAAATATCTGTATCCATTGAACAGCTGCAAGAGCCAGCTTTTCAATGTAGGAGTACTTCATTTCTGCATCATTTAATTTTTGGCTTAAATAATATATTGGATGTTCAATTCCATCGCCTTCTTGAACTACAACCATTGCTATGGTTGTATCTGTTGCAACCAGATACAAGTTAAAGTCTTTTTGATAATTAGGAGCATACATTAATAATGCTTTTATTAGGGATTCTTTTAAAGCATCAAAGGAAGCTTGCGCGACCTGATCCCAGATAAAGAGTACTTCTGTTTTCAATAGATGAGTATAACCTTTAGCAAGTTCAACATAATTTGGAATGAACCTCCTCAGAAATTTTGCTTTCCCTTGGAGTTTTTGAATCTGAAGCAAATTTGAAGGTGGAGGCAAATCAATGATTTCCTGAACCTTACATGGGTCGAGACGAATCTCGTCCTTTGAGACCACAAAGCCAACTAAACGACTAGAACTGACACAAAACACACATTTGTGCGGATTGAGTCATATCTTGTAATGTCGGCAACGTAGAAATATTGCTCTTAAATGCTGCGGATGATCTGTCCGCTTTTGCGAATGAGCCGGAAGATCGTTGAGATATGGTTGAATGATGTTCTTGATGTCATGGAAGGCATAATTCATTGCCCTCTGAAATGTTGCCCATGTGTTCTTTAAACCAAAGGGTAGCTTGGGATATGCGAATGTGCCCCACGGAAAAATAAATGCAGTCTTTAACTGGTCCTGTGGGTGGATATTTATTTTATTATACCCGGAAAATCCATCCATAAATGAAAAGATTTCACATCTGGAGCATTCATCAATTATCTAGTCAATGAAGGGTGTAGGGTAGTTGTCTTTCGAACAAGCTTGATTTACATCCCTATAATCGATCCACACTCTAATCATTCCTTGTTTTTTCATTACAGGAACAATATTCGATACCCAATCGGTTAGAGGAACCGGGTAAATAAAACCAGCATGGAGGATTTTTTCAACTTCCGCCTTGATGGCAGTGACTTTCTTGGGGTGCACCTGCCAGAGCCGTTGTCGTACCAGTTTGACATCTGGATACATCTTAATTTCATGTTCAACTATGCTCGAGTCAATGCCTGGAATTTCATCATATGATCAAGCAAAGACATCTCTGAACTCACGAAAAAAGCGTAATATACTTCCAGTTCTGAAGGAGAACAAGATTTGCCGACATGAATATTCTCTACAACATCTATTTTGGTCGAGATATTTATGGCGATAGTCTCTTCAATATTGGACAAGTTTCATTTGGAATCCACAGTATTTACAGTATTTGACATAAATTCAAAAACTAAGGGATGTTCAAGGTCACTAGAATTATCCTCCTTACAATCCGGAAGATGGGAACGATGGTGGTAATCTTCCCATGGTGCCCCATCAATCATCATTGACTGAACAATTCCTTCATCTGTAGTATGTACCTTCAACCAAGGATATGAAGGGGTGTTGTATTCCTTAGACCTATCTATCCACACGCTTGATGAGCGTTGATTCGAGTTTACCTCCCATGCCGAAAACATTGATTGCTACAATATTTCTATTGGGCTTGGAGGAAATACCTGTAGATGATCCATGTTAATATTGTTTTCAGACATCTTTTGAATAGAAGATATCATAGTGTAGGTTCCCACTGTTGCCACTTCCGCCAAATTGATTGGAGGTGGTAGGGAAAAAGTCCCCATTTATGTAGGGTCTTTTAGTGGGCCTACTCTGATATTTTTAAGCAAATGAGGGCTTCCATGGATCATTGGAATCCTTCCCGTAACTTGTGAACTGTTGGGGAGAAAAGTTTGTTGGTCAACGACCGTAATTCCTCCTTGGAAGGGGAATGCAACCTTCTTGAAGTACATTGACACAACGACAGCCATAGCATATATCCAGGGCCTTCCCAGTAGGATGTTGTAATCGAGGTTTCCGTCGATAACTTCAACATCAATTACTATTGTTTTGTCCCCCAGTTCGACTTGCAAGTTACTCAATATCCCATATGGGGTGTATGATCATCCATCAATGCTTTTAATGTCGTCGACGATTGCGACAAGGGTGGAGATCCTAAAGTTTTCCAGCAACTCATCGACATAATACATGTAGATGCCCCCTCATCAATAATTGTTCGATGAACAGTTTTGTTGAGGGCTTTCACTTGAATAAGGAAAGCTAGTTGAGCTGGTAACTGAGGATCATATCCTTTGTGATTAAAGCCACCAGATTGGAATCCGTTGGGTCAATCCCACCTATCACTGATAACAAAGCCTGCATTTGGGACTGATACGGATTTAAACAGGAACGCAACAAATTACAGAGATAACCATATACACAAAGATGCAGCGGAAATAATACTTCATTTCATTAATGGAAAATACTGAAACATGCTTACAATCAGAAATGGAAATAAACTAGCTAGGGCGATGGTAGCTTATCTCTGAGAAGAGATGTGATGGCTACATGCCTCTGAACTGTGTTACAATGAGGCTCGAAGGCCTATTTATTGTTGAGAAACAATGAAAAACCCTTAACATTCCAAAACCTAACCCTAGGAGATGAAACGCCAAACTGTGGGCCCCGTTTGGGGGTAAGTTGGTACATCAACTTCCCGGGGTCGTAACTTTAGCATATGATCTCCGTTTGACGCGTACAATAGCTCATTAGAAAGATCTATTCGAGCACTATCATTGTTGGAATGGGCAACATCGGTCCATTGCATGGACCATGTTGCCCCTGGATTCCCCAAAAAACGTCGTTTAGGGCCTCAAAACGGCTCCGGAAGTTCAGGACCCGAAAAACTGCTAAAAATAGTAAGTTGTGCTACAATTAAGGAAACTGAAAATGCTGAGAAAGACAATGGTGGGGGTCCAGGTGGACTTGGCAGGTGGCCACCAATATCCACCTGGATCAGGGAGGGGAAATTTTGCAGTACCTCAAGTGTCGACATAGCGGATGGCGATTGGGCTAGATCCTCCACTATATTATAATGTTGTACTGCTCTGCATGAGGATTAAATGTCAATTTGTGTACTACTCACTTTGGCGGTTTTATCGTTATTTCAGGAGTGATGGGTGGCACAACTTCGGTTGAAGTTGTTGTCGAACTACTCGATTGATCATTATCCTTGTTATTCGGCATCTGTGGATTCCCATAATATTTATTCCTTGTCGGTATCAAAGCATCATTTAGCTGCTTCGAAACCGACAACATTAGCACTTGGGACGGGGAAGCATTGTCGCTAGCAACCAGATTTGTTCCTGGGTTCAGAAACAGATCAGTCAATACTGCCAAGGTTTTTGAACTCTTGAAGAATTTTCTAAGCTCAGCTTTATATGGACACTCTCTCGTCCAATGATCCTCATCACATATAAAGCATGGATGACTTGGTTTCCTATCTTCAGAAGGGTTTGCAGAATGTTTTTCAAGAGATGACTCCTCCTGCTTCTTCTTCTTCCCTTTCTTTTTCTTCTTGCCTCCTGGTTGCTTGGGTTATTTGCCTTTGCCAGTCGACATGGCATTTACTTTCGAGGCGAGAAGTTCTTCATTTTCATTTTGACTTGAAACTGTATAGGCCTTCTTTGACATAGCCTTTATGATTTTCGTGCTAGTCGTACCTATCACGCCATCGCCGGCATGAGAGTCTTTGTTTGATTTAGGAGGGGGAGTAACATTGACATTCTTATATGTGATATTCAGACATGTACTTGTTCGATCATGATCAGATGATCCATTATGTATTTTCCAGTCTTCTATACTTGTATAGTTATTAGATCCACTTGTACTTGATATGCAGACATGCTTTACTTTCTCTAAGCATGGGTATGCCTGCCTCAGACAGTGCTTCTTTCTAAACTCCTTTTGTGGCTTGGCAGGCTAAACTCTAGTGAAGTCCTTCTCAGTTTTCGATAGGTTTCCTTTCCATGCACTTACTTAATACATTTCAGCCATCATGTACCCCTTCTGACCTCATATATTAGGGGCCATCTGTTATAGCTCCAAATCTCACTCTTGATGTTTGTGATGCTGCACTTATGGCCTAGGGCAACCCCTCCTTCTAGACCTGGTTCAAATAATTAAAAAACAATGTTTTACTCCCTATACGCGACATTGCCCTGAGCTAAACGCATGTGTACGCGGGTCTTTGTATACACAACCCATGTATATCTCTTAAAAAACTTTAAAAAAATAAATCTCCTTAATTTTAGGTGGAGATCATGGGTTTTACCTGTTGATTACTTATTAGTTCCCATGGCCCAACTGTTCCCAATGAATTCCCAACTAAAAAACTACTTTGGGAGAAGTATAAAAAGGCTTCAATGGGAAGGCCTAAGGAGGAGAGAAGAGAGAAAAATCACTCTGCTAAGATTATCCCTAATCAGGTCTAAAGATCATTATGCTTCCATCACTTCCCCCATTACAGGAAACCCTTGTTTCCTTGAGTTATGATGTCTTTCCATTAGTAGAGATATCCTTGAGTGAGTCATGGAAGGAGCTTGTTGAAGGCTTGAGATTGGATGAATCCATAGGACAGTTCCGCTTGGAACCTACGAAAGGAAGACTGAGGTGAAACCATTCCTTTCTGTATTTTAGTTATCTATAATAAAATAAACACTTGTTTTGTTCCTGATATTAATCTTCTTCATGCTTATGATATCAATGTTATGATTTACATATGAATGATTGTTTTAATTGTATAACTAACTACCTTTCAATATGCTATGAAGTTGATTTCTTTATGATGCTTGGTCAATATACTGTCGTGCTTTCTTGAATTGACTGTTTTGTAGGTTGAAGGATCGAAAGGAACTCCAAGAGGGTTTTGACCCTGGCTGGATCTACCCAAATGAAGGACCCCCAAGTGCACCTCTCTTCGTGTAGTTTGTTTATATTAGCATCATGGTTGTGTGGAATGCTTGTTTTTCTTTGTAGATAACCCCCGGTCTACTAGGGTATTGACCCAAGACCCAAGAGGGAATTGTGCCTCAACACCCGTAGAACGCAAATGTGCCACAACCCTACTATCATGGCTACGCCTGCACCTACAAAAGGATACACCCCACACAACAATGCACAAAGAGATAACAACTACAAAGATACTCGGAAGGTGCTTGCAGCTCGAGCTAGCAGGGAAGTTCCGAAATCGCACCAGGGGTGCAACCACTGACTAGCTGCAGGAAGCACAGTCCCCCCGTCCCAAGCAGTTGAAAGATGGCGTGGGACTATAAACGAGTTTGCGGGTGGACGCTGTGGCACAAAGGGTCTCTACAGAGTCATTTGGTCCACAACATCGCGGTGGAGCCTGAGTGATGGTGCTACCACGCGGGAAAGTCGAGAAGTGACCATTAACACCACTATTCCTGACAAGAAAGTCAAGTTACGTCAGGGAGGAGCGGGCGACAGGCCATTAAGACGAAAGTTTCGAGCTAGATACGAAAAGATCTGCCGCCTAAATGATGTTAATATGCCGAAAGTGGAGGGAAGGGATTCATTTAAATTTGCATGTTCATCTAATAACCTCTAGACGATAGCGGTATATTTGAGATTGGAACCTGTAACGACCATCAAACACTAGGATACCAAGGTTTCCATGAGTACCATGGCAAGAACCCGAGCACGGTTCACGGAAGAACTACACTCAACCCAGGAGGCGCTAAATGAAGCCGCTGTGGTCCCTAAAGTTCCAAAATGCCCACACACACCGCGGTATCAGAAAAATAAGCAGTCGATGGGGCCAGTCAGGATATCGTCGAGGTTCATTAAGCTATCAGGAGCTAAAAAGGGCAAAGCGATCACCACCGAACCTGAGGAGGACGATGAATATTTGCAAGCTTTGATCAATCAAATCAACACACAAGATGAGGACAAAGGGGATGCTTTTGAAATCCTGTCACGACCCCCATATATCCCCCCATGGACCAGCACGGTCAAGAGATACCGAAGGAAGTGGACACTACAAATAATACGCTCTAGACCCCGCTTGCTCCAGATGAGATAAGGTTCGATGGGCTACCGCTGGGCCGAGTCCCGAGTATCAAGTTCGAAGACTGAGACCTTGTAGACAGTGAAAAGTTCCCCGAACTGGTTGAAGACAAATTACTATCACAGAAATGGTTGCTGAGTGTGTAGAAGGTTGGGTTACTTAATCTAAGGTGGATACCTCACTATCACCACATGACCCTCGCCATCTATGTTATCCGACAGTTACTATGTCTGGTACATGATGGGTTTCTCTGGTTGGAGGAGCTAATTCCGATCACAGCTGATTTAGTACACTAGATTACCCACTTGTCGGTAAAAGGGAATGACCCCACAAACATTGCTGGAACAAGTAACGATGCGAGTCACGCCGAAACAATGAAGGCTAAATATATATTAGAGAAGCAGAAGTGGGGGTATGCAATAGTAAGCATCAAAGACCAAGGGGTGTGAATTGCTACCCAGTTACTAGCTAGTAAACTAATGAGGAAATGTCATGCAGATGAGGTGCTAACTCTTGTCATTGCACTTGCAGAATAGTGCAAGGCAAGGGTTCAGTTTAACTGGGCATAGTTCCTATGCAACAAATTTTTGACAAACTTTCAAGAAGCATAGGAAAAAGGTAAGACATTTTACTATGCATGGTGGCTATTATCAATCCTTCTTATTGTAGGAGAACTGCCGCAAGGTAGCCAGTTTCCCAGCATTGAAGACAGCCTACCGGAAGCAGTGCGGTATACTTTTCTCTGGGCTACAAAGGATGCAGCGAGGGATTCTAACATGAGGGTTTTTTGGACCTTCATGGAGGGTACTATCTGAACACGGATCGCTCATAGGCCATGAATGTCTCCAACAATCTACAACAATTTTATGCAGTGTTAGCAATAGATGATGCTATTTATGCAGTGTTAGCAACATGGCCCTCAGAATGGCATGCCCCAGCCAAGGCTGTACTAGAAAGAATGGCAGCACAACAGTGTAAAAAGGACCTCTAGTAGTGACTCACTAACTTGGCAGAAAAGGTCTGTCAGGGACAATAGCCAGCTTCGCAGAAGGAAGCACCCAAGGAAGTGCTAGCCAAAGGAACCATGATAGATTAGGAAATGGCCTCAGACCACGATATGCAATAGGAGAAGGAGATACAGGAACACACCGACCATCTTACTGAATCAACCCCCGTTAAGCAACCGTGCAACACGGAATCACCGAACACACTCAAAAAGTCAAAGATAGTGAAAGCTTTGGAGAAGGAGTTTCTTGACAGCAAAAAACCACAGAGTAATGTCCCTACCAATGCATTAACAGAACTGATCACCAAGAAAACAACTGTGTTGGGGTACATCCGAGCGTAGTTGCAGGCGTTACAGGTGTGACCCCCAGGCAGGGTAAGCCTACAATTAACCGAGGGCACAACTGTAGCCGGCCAAATGGTGTGTACCAATACAATGAACACCTTAGTGTTGCTAGCAAGCATTGTCTTGGCCGAAGTAGAGGGGGATGTACAAAGTTGTGGATTAAATCTGGCTGCTCTTCCTAGAGAAACCTTATACCAAATACAGGATGGGGTAACCACTGAGCTTCATGCCTGGGAAGGCCGCGCCCTCCAAATAGTGATGGAGCATAAGGCAAATCTAGAGCAGGTCAGTCTCCAGCAAGATGATTTGATCTCACACACCCAGGAAGTGGAACAAGTTGTGATGGCTGCTTGCAACAAGGTCTCAGAGTTAGCTATCCCCGCCAAACTTCCAACCACTGACAAGATTTATCGCATGGCCACAGGATTCCGTACGTCCAGGAGGAGGCCGCGAAATCTCAATGGGAATTAAATCTACAAATTACAGAGCTAAGACTGAAGGCACAGCCAGCCACACCGCTAAAACTCCGGGAGCAGTGCCGCAGTGAAATTCAAGCAAGATTGGAAATGATAAAGTGTGTTATACGTGATTCTTGGGACTGTTAGATCAGTCCCTCCTTACGCTCACCGCCGTCTAGGAAGACCCAACCATACAATAGGTAGAAACCAAAGTGTGGGAGTTGCAGTGGACTTTAAAGAAAATATGCACAATGTGTATATCAAGGCGCAGAAGGATCCGGAGTAGAAATCGACCACACCCCCTTCATCACAATGTTGTTTTCGTGGTGCTCGACTCACGGCCACTAGAATGGCACGCACTAGATCTGGCAGCGCACGATGAGATGGTGATTGAAAGACAGAAGGATGCCACTAAGCTGCTATCACAACAAAAGCGGAACGAGTAGCTAGCTAAAGAAGTGCGGGCTTCCCGTGAGGCAGCGAAGGCCACCGTGGAAAAGGCAACAGTAGCACCAGCATCTGAGGTAACCACGACGCAGGAAAGAAGAGGCCCAGACCTAACCATAGGATAAGGGATAGATGACACGGTAGTAGGCGTGGACCCACACACATCATTAACACAGCTAAAGCGGCCGCACAGTATGGAACGGATAGGGCCCAGGAAAAACACCAAGGCTTCCAAATTAGATGGGGAACCTATTACACTGACCAAGGGTGACCTATATGACATCGACGACATAGTTCTCAAGGTCACCAGGTAGGTGGTCCAAGAAGCAATGATAGAGCGGCAAAATGTGTTGGGAGCACTCAGGGCACAACTCTAGGAACTTCAGGTGTGGCCCCCACAACAAGGAATGGTAGCCATCTACGGGGCTACGGGTACATCAGCAATAGAGCAGTTATTGCAGGCCAAAATGGCTAATACCATCGCACTGCCTGAAGGAGCACTAATAGCGGATAACACAGTGGGCAGAGCCATGGTAGGCTGGCTCAAGGGACTTGGCCTAAACTTGGTTGCCCTTTCGAAAGAGATATTATACCAGCTGCAAGATGGAGCGACGATAGAGATCCGCACTAGATAAGGACACGCAGTACAGATGCTCAGTGAATAGTGAATCAACATCGAGCAACTAAGCCTCCAACGCGAAGAAGTGGTTGCACAGACTTAGAAATCGGAGAAAATCATCGAGGAAGCATGTCGTTGCATCCCTGAGCTAGAGATCACAACAGATTTACCAGTAGGTATGCAGATCCACAAATTGGCCAGTGGATTCTGTGAGACAAAGGTGGAAGCAACAAGGATCCAGCTGGACCTCAACCTGCAGATCATAGAACTATGGTTGAAGGCACAACCCTCTACACCCCCAGAAGTTAGAGAGCAGTGCCACCACATCATTCAATTAGGGTTGGAAGCAATATAGCGCGCCATATAGGATTACACGGGCTTGTTAGATCAATCACTCTTCACCCTCAATTCACTGCAGGAAGACCCAACGCTATAGCGTTTAGAGACAGAAGCACAGGAGTTGCAGTAGGCTTATGACAATGTTCGGGGGACCGCACAGATGGTCTCCCTTACTCAGCGAATGGCCAAGATGAGGGAGGCCCAAGCTCTAAAGGAACAGGTGGACGTCGCGTGTCTGAAAGTAGCAGGGCTTAAAGCACACATCCAGCCTTGGCTCGAGGAAGCATTCACGGTCACTGCCAAGATCGAGGGAAAGTTGGCACAGATGCAAGGCATCTATGCACTTAGGCAAGGAATTACACTTGAAAATAATGCATCGGAGATACGTGCACAACTGGTATAGTGGACAGTAGAAGAATGTGCTACGGACGTAAATGAAGCGCAGAAGTTGTTGGATGGACTCGGCGTGAAGACCACCGCACCAGCCAAGTGACTCGGGACGAGTCACAACGATTGTGTTGGGGGCCTGTTGGGCAGTAGATCCCCCCATAACATGTTTTTGGGGCTTAAAGCCTGAGTTTTGGTCAATGTAATGTAAAGACCCCACCAAATGTGGGTGTGGAGCGCGAGAGTCTAGGGTTGTCCACCCTAAAATAATGTAATTTAATATAGAATGTGTTGGCCTACCCATGGTCCGCAGACCATGGGATTGTATAAATAGAGTGAGGCTCTAAGGGTAAAAGTTAGTCTTAGCTTTGAGAAGTAATATGGGTTTTTGAATGAGGAATTTGCTCTGAGTCTGTAAGTCCGAGTCTTGGGTCGTAGTAGTAGTAAGAGGCTCTGTATCTCAGTGCATAGAGGGTTGGTAGAGTTCGCAGTTATGTGCGCAGACCCCTGCAGCTAAGTGCACAGGGAAAATTTGGGATTGTACTTGAACAGAGGATTAATAAAAGATAAGTTGATTCTGGAATAATATGTGTTTATTGCTTTTGTGATATTTAGGCATCTCTTTACAGTTTATGATTTTGCGCACTAGTTATAAATGTTGAATGATTAATGAGAATATTGGGCCCACATAATTAAGTTAAGATCTATAATAAAAGCACAGTAAGGATAAAGGATCTAGATAGCACCTTTTCACGCTCTTTATAGAGCTGCATGAAAGCAATCGCACAAGCTGCGAAGGATAGATGACTGCGAGGAGCAGCGCAAGCACGCAGGATTGGGTCACGAACTTCCTAGACTTCATCAAGACATCCCTAGAGTGCAGAAACCTAGTTCCAGTACCCTCCCATACTACCTAAGGTGAGACCTCAGTTCGTGCACCATGGACTGTTGCCAAAAGGGCCGGTAGTGTTGGGATTTTTTTGGCTAAATCATTTCTGAACCTGGGTCAGGCCCCACGTAGCCAACAGTTGACGGCCACTGAGCCAAATCCTCAACAATATTGTAGTGTTGAGTAGCTTGGGCATTGGGATTATACAAGGATTTCCACAGTACACCTCTAGAGGGTGGTCGCATAACAGAATCAGGGTTAGGGCGCTCAATATGTAGAGGGCCAGGGCTGATAGTTGAGCCAAGGGAGGATCAACCACGCATCGACATTGTAACAAGAAGCAGAGCTACGACTGGAAATGATAAAGCCAATGGGAAAAAGGAAGTTGAAGCTACATGGGTAAGAAAAACTACTGAACAATCTTATGCATTTGATATCCTGAAGGAAAAGAAAGTGTTCATGGAAGCGAGGTGAGGCTTTAAGGATAACTATGAGATAGTACCGGTTGCGACACAAGATGTGGATCTGAATATTTTGAAGTCCTTTCTACAGACTTCAATGAAGTTGTTGAGAAATCAAAAGGTCGTAGAGGGATTGCAGGAATTGATAGACTCTTGTGCTCCTAAAGAGGTACCAGAGAGTGAGATACGCCGGTGAATAATCTGCATAGACACAAGAAGCGGACTAGAAAGGAAATGAGGATTACAACGCAAATTGGGGAATACCACATGCATCAAGTTATCTTGGATCTAGGATTTGATAGAAATGTCTTGTCGAAGCAAACTTGGGAATTGATGGGTAACCCGAAACTGCAATGGTAACTATCCAACTGAAGATGGTGAATCAACAGAAGATCATCCCTCGAGGAAGATTGTCAGGTATCACAATAGACATTGATGGAGTGCACATTACCACTAACTTCGAAGTGATTCAAATTATGGATGACAATAATCCCTACCCCGTATTTCTTGGATTGGATTGGCCATTTGATAACATGGCTATAATTTACTTAAAGAAAAGGAAAATGATATTGAAAGCAATAATATGAGATATATTGTGCCATTAGATCCATCGGAGGGTGCGAGATATACTGAACCTGTCAGAGAAGAATACAAAGCGGATGACATCGACAACCTTTACCAGGTAAGAAAAAAAGAAGAAGAATTGATTAACCCTACTGCAGATGAAAAAATGACTTAGGAGCAAGATAGTTCCTGCACTGCAAATTCAAAAGAGGAATTGGAAAATTGGCACAAGAAGTTGCATGAAGTGTCTACAAGATGATGTGCAAGGATCACTAGAGTAGTGTGATGTATGACACCTGAGGTACATGATTTACCTTTCTATGATGGTTTGGGAGATGTAAATACTTTCTTTAGATATTATGAAAGACAGGTACCCAAATGTCAGAGAATGTTAGCTCTACATCAAGCACTGAGGGATGCTCCTACTAGATGGTGGGGTACTCATAAGAAGAATATAGGAGATTGGAAAAAATGTAGAAATTTGATGTGGGTAAGATTTGGTCAAGTAGAAACGGAGCTCATAGACAAGTATGATGGCCAGAATGATCCTAGAGACCACATACATCTCTATATGACAGCTTGCGGAGAAATTCCACGAGAAGCATGGGTGCATGGCTTCATCCATACCTTGGAGACAATTCCTCAAAATTGGTATCTAGAAATCGAGCTTCAACATGGTACTGCTAGTTGGATAGAAATGGTTGATGGATTTATAATGACATTTAGATTTGAAGATGATTGTCCACATATAGATGTAGCTCTGAATATGGTTAAGAAGAATATTTTTGAGAACGAATTTCCAGTTATCTGGCAACCTGATTGGGTCGCGCAGATACGCAATGTAATGGAATGCTATAATCTAACTTCCAAAGAGGATGAAGATCCTTGCAAGGTTGACATCAGGGAATCAAAAGGTCATCGCGAAGTAAATGGACTTGAGATAGAGATGCATGATATAGAGAAGCCATTGAAGGCGAGGAAGGTGAATATAGGGTCAGAGGCTAAACCAAAGTATGCAATAATAGGAGATTACTGGGATGAAGTCACAGTCAGCAAGATAACAGATCTCTTGCATGAATATTAGGAGTTTTTCCCTACTAAGTTTTCAAATATGAAGGGAATATTAGGAGATTTGGGAGTCATGAGGATTCCTCTGAAGCCAGATGTGGAGCCTATCAAACAGATACCTTATAGACTAAATCCAAAATACAAGGAGAAGGTGAAATAAGAATTAGACAAAATGTTAACAGTTGGGATAATTGAACCTTTCGAAGAGTCTGAATGGGTAAGTCCCATGGTGGTTCAAGAAAAGAAGGCAAAAGGGGAAATCAGAGTTTGTGTGGACTTAAGGAAATTGATTGATGTATGCCTACATGACCCCTTCCCTACACCATTTAAAAATGAAGTATTGGACAATGTAGGAGGTCAGGAGGCCTATTCTTTCACAGATGGCTTTTCAGGATACATCATATCAGAATTGTGCCAGAAGATAGACATAAAATGACTTTTGTGATAAAGTGGGGCTCTTATCAGTACATGGTGATGCCTTTTGGATTAAAAAATGTGTCTCCTATATTTTCTAGAGTTGTAATTGTGGCCTTCAAATAATATATACACAAGTTTCTAGAAATATCCTTCGACGATTAGACAGTTTTTGGTCTATTAAAGAAGCATGTGGCAAGCTTAAGGTTGATGTTGGATACATTCAGGCAGTACCAGATCTCATTGAACTTGAAGAAGTGCATATTTTGTTCACCATTTGGTATAATGTTAGGACATGTAGTTTGTAATCAAGGATTAATGGTGGATCCTGCAAAGATTGATGTTATTGTGAACTTGCCAACACCAAAAATAGTGAGACAACTGTGCACGACACTGGGACACACTGCCTACTTAAACATCAAATGTGGCACACTTCGGTCGAAGCACATCCAATACATTATGTTTCCGGCAGCTCCTCGTACTAGTATATGATGGATGCATTGGGCTAGGGACGAGGATCCTAATTGATGACATGTTAATCAGAAAAATCACAACATTACCCCATCAGGGAAAAGACCCGCAGAAGAATTTGTGGGAAAGAAGAAGGATAAGGAAATGGCACAAATGATGAAGGAAAATTTTGGATTAGTGAAGAAGTCCCGTGGATATGACATCAATTCCATTGATGATCAAGGGGTGTGTTTTGCCATGCACACCTTAGCAAGTAAGATAATGAGGAAGTGCAGGGCCAATGAGGTGCCTGCAGCTGTAGTGTCTTTGGTTGCGCAGTGTAGCGCAAGAGTCCAATTTAACTAGGTTGCCTATTTGTGCAAGGAATTTTTGACAAATTGTAGGGAAGCACGGGAAGATGCAAAGACGTTCCACTATGCTTGGTTGTTAATACTCATATTGTTGATTGCGTGGAAAGAACTAGAAGACTCGCAATTTCCATCTGTCGAGGTGTATGTTTATGAGGTAACAAGGTATTTCTCCCTCTGGTTTACTGAGGATTTGACACGCGTATGATAGAGAATAAGATTTTCTTTGTGGTTATGGCAATGGATCTACACATGGTGGTGAATTAGCATCCAAGGTTGTCAAGTAGTTTGTATAACCAATATTGTGACATTGAAGATTTCAAAGCAGACTTCCACAGATCTTATGTGAAGGAAACACAGGACCCAACTAGGACATGACACCCATTGCCATACTTAGTAAGTGAAGATGATTTTCTCGTCGTAGTATAGCAATGGCCGAAAGAATGGATGACTTCACCTAGTGGAGTGGTTGGAACAAATAAGGGTACCCCGCAGGATGCAGGTACAAGTGAAAAGGATACAGAGGTGGAAGCAGAGGAAACAGAGCAGGAGCATGAGGAACCCCTCAATGATGTAGGAGTATCAAAGGAGTCACCTTTCATTTTCAAAAGTAGAGACATAACAACTACGTTAGGGAAGAGGAAAAATCAGAAGGTGGACAAGTCCAAAGGCATATAAATGCTTGTCCTCATTGATGGGGACATTGACGAGGTCGGAGAAAAGGTCTAGGAGATAATAGTGGAGACCTAAGACAAAATTGATGATCAATATAGAATTATATTGACTGAAGTACAGAAGGGCATCACGGAGTTGAAGGCGTTTCCACAAGTAGCAAAACAACCAGAACAAAGAGCTCAGTCAATACAAATAGAGAAAATAATAGAAACGCCATTTGGCGTTAGAATTGTGCAGGTGTCAGCTGGGGCACTTCACTGGTACTTATCAGGGGACAAAGAATGAGCCAAAGCGTGGAAGAATGTTAGCATAAATATTGTCGCTCTGCCCATTCAAATGTTGCATGAATTCCATCAAACTTTAACAACCGAGATGTAAGAGCGGGAACAACGAACCTCGACAATGACGATGTAGACAGAAAAGGAGAAAGTTGCACTAAAGAAGCAGTTGGAGGAGGTGGCTAAGCAAAGAGACGAAGCATATCAGCGACAAGAACAATTGGAAAAATCCATTAAAGAAAGTCTAAACACAATCTTCGATTTGAAGCTTGGTGATGAGGAACCACTAGCAGATAAGTTCGCGAAGCTCGCCCTCACGATTAAGGAATCAAAGAATACACTAGCAAAGATAAAGTTCGAGTATGAAGTGCAGATATCAAAGCTGCAAATAAGGCTGCAGCCAGCCACACCACCAAAAGTGTGGGAGCAGAGGCAGAAAGACTTAAAGGCAACATTGAATGGTATCTCTGACACAGTAGCGGACTGCGAGAAATTATTGGATGATAAGATGCATATTTGGACCTCACTGTAGGAGGATCTAAACATTCAATAGATTGAGGAGGAATTATAGGTGAAGCAGAAGTAGCGTGATGAAATCTTGGCAGTTGTAAAGACCTTACCAGTCTTACAAAAACTCACCAGTATTATTGAAGGGAATAACCTCCCAAAGCAGATAGATGAGCTTCAGAGGAAGGAGCAAATTTTGCAAGCGAGGAATCAGTCGTGGAAATATGATGCCCTTAAACTGTCTTAGGTAGTGGATGAAAGGCTCAATGAATTGAAGAAAAGGGAGGTAGAAATACTACAGAAGGATGTTGGTCCAACCACAGAGGCATTGTTGGAGGCAGCGCGCAAACAGGAGAAACAAATGGCAAAGACAGTCCAGTAGTATAATGCAGTCTACAATGGAATTGCAACGAAAATCAAGGGAACCAAATCTAAGTGACTTGGGACGAGTCACAGGTGAGCGTTGGGGGCCTATTGGGTGCAACCCAACTTGGTCCAGGTTTTGGGTCAAAGAGCCGATGAAGTTAGGGGCTTTAGGGTGAGTCAAATCCCCTTATTTTGTAACAGGTTTTTGGGAATTAGTCCATTGTTTTGTCGGATCCTTGGTATGTGGACCGTGGTCTTGGAGTAAGGAAGTATATATAAAGAAGATGTAATATTTTGTCGAATAGAAATAGAAGAACTAAGCATAGATTGTTTGTATTCTCTGTCTTGATTCTGTATTTCTGGAGAAGGCTCTGCAACTGAGTGCACGGAGGCCTTGAAGATCCTGCAGCTAAGTGCGCAGACCACTTGCAGCTGGGTGCGCAAGTCAAGGAAGAGCATGTATTGGAGATCCTTATTAACAAAGAAGAAGTTTTGGTGAAGTATTTTGTATCTTTCTGTGTTGATTCTCTATTGTTATTGATATCATTATGCATGTTTTTTACTGAATTATGCGAAAGAATACATGTTATACTATTTTCTGTTATGTCTATGGGTTAAGTACCAATATGTAAGATTAATCATCAACGTGAAGTTATTCATGTATGCGAAGTTGTATGAAGATATAAGACATAACTAAATACACAGATGCAACAACACGCATATCCCTCTGGCTGCATAAACTTGGTTCTGCAACCTCCCATAATTGCTTCGGGTGAGACTGCGATCTGCTTGCAGGTCGTTGCCGAAAGGGCCAATGGTTGAGGGTTTTGTTGGTGCGCAACACACTCTGAACCTAGTTCAAGCTCCCTTAAACCAACATCTACCTCCAACCATCTCATCTATGACTTTTTCTTTGGCTTTGGATAAGATCAATTTCCTCCCCTGAGACTTGGAATTCCAAGAGGAAAACACGATTTTTCCCAAGCCACCAAGATAACCTTCAAAAGAGGGGAAAATTTATCTAGAACATAAGTTATATAGGATCTCTCTCACATCTTGATCCCCATAGAAGCCACAGAAACCAAAGGATATAGAGGCTCTCGAGGAGGAAAGGTTCAGCAGCAGGGGGGTCAGGGAACAAGACAAATGACTTGGTCTAAAAGAACCCTAGAAACAAGTTGCAACAATGCAGACCCTAGACCCCCATACATAGGATCCCAATCATATCCTATCTTTGTTAAATGTTTTGCAAGAGAATAAACATTAGGATGGAAAGAGGGAAAACCTAAAGGGTGCAAAGTCAAAAAGGACATCCCACCAGTAGCTCATGGAGAAAGCCCTTCACCAACGACCCAGCTTCTCGCATACTAAAGGTAGGTAAATATTCCAATTTTTTATCCTCCAACATAGTGTTTCCAATAATAAGTCCACCTTCATCTTCTTCTTTACCTCGCCCTGCGATAGGCCTTTTTGAAAGGAGAATGCAGTCGCAAAAGGTATTCCCATATTTTTGACATCATTTACATATAAACATTACCCCTTCATAATTAAGAACCTAGAGTCATTCAATAACTTTGCTACTATTTATGGTTTCATGAAGATCATTTCGCAAGTCAAGGCTCACCAAAATTTGGGCCATAGACATATCCTTGGTTTCCTTATACGAATAATTAACCTTCAGAAAAAATCCAAGGTTCTTCCCAAGATCTTTGAAGCTTTTCTTGTTCCACATATGTAATGGTAGCCCAAGAAATTAAACCCAAATGGGAAGCATGTGTAATGTCCCTTAATAATAAAAAATAAATAATAATAATAATAATAATAATAATATAATATAATACAAGAAAATCAATAATAAACGATAAATAAAAAATAGTAATAGTAAATAAATAATAAATTACAATACTAAAGCTCTAAATAAATATAAATATAAATAAACAGAAAAATAGTAAAAATCAGTAAAGCTATCAAAAAGTAAAACAAAAGAAATAAAACAAGAAAGCAGTAAAGTTGCATGTTGACACATGGAGTGTGTGCATGTGGTTTCCCTTCCAATGTTTGCTCTATTTAATATATGGTGAGAAAGATGAGAGGCATTCCATCATTCCATCATCCATTCTCTTGGAGAATAGTGTTATGAGACAAAGGATACCCTAGCAGTAGTACGTTGATTGGGGGCTCGGGGGTGGCCAGTTGTAGCAAGATTTTGTGCAATTAAGCTTATGGTTGGGTGGAGAGTTGTCCCCAAGACTTTGTTGCAGTTATCAGAATTCCACTTGCGTTCAACCCCGAAATCACCAGTGAGAAACATCATCGCCACAGGTAAGTTGTCTCTACTCATATTTCTGAAATTTGATGTTAATTAGTTAATAAATTACGTGTTGATTATAAATCGCATGATAAATCTAATTAATTACATGTTTTTATTTCGGGGCTGTTACATATGGTATCAGAGACTAGGTTCAACTCTTAGGGCCTATAGACATTTTAATGTAGAAAACTTCGATCTATATGATTTAACGGAGAATATATATAATTGTTTGCTTTTTAATATCTAGGAAATTGTTCGGTTGAGAATCTTCATAATATCTAAATAATATTCAACTCGTTTCATTTTTTTTTTTTTTGAATCTAGCTTGTTTTTGGGTTGGTTTTTGAGAGGAAAGGTTTAAAGAAAAACTGGATCATTGTAAAACTTTCTAAAGGATAAAATGGAACTCTAATTTTTTATATGATTTCTATAATTCTAACTAGATTTAGACAAAGCGGAACTCTAATTTTCAATATAATTTCTATAATTCTTTCTAGATTTAGAGTTGTTTTTACCTAGAAAATTGGCATAGATTCAGGGTAAACTAGCATTTGTCCAACTTTTTTGAATTCATTGACGTTTTGATATTCGAAATACTGCAATAATCTGTTTGATAAATTTAGGTTTATTTTTAAAGTCGGAAATCTAGCATTGTTTCTGGAATTTTCCTTCACGTAAAATCCGTTGATGGGTATCTGTTTAGATTTAGGGCATTTCTCTGCCATTCATTTTACTCATTTGACCCGCGTGTGCATATTTTGTTGCATTTGAATGGCTTTGTCAATTATTTTCCATTTGAATTGATGCCTCTTTGGACCCGGTTCACTTCATTGTGCGTGGATAATATCAAACTCTGACCTGCTCACTTACAGAAGCCGAGGGTGCTTTAATGAGAGTTGAACGATTTGAACTCATGACGTCAATCAATTCCTCCCTCTGAATTCCGGATGATTATTTTTTTTAGTCTTTGGGCTGGGCACAAAATTTCATCATTTTAACATTAATGTCCTCATTTGGCATATCTAAATTCTGGTCACAGTTTACAACCTTTGAAATACCTGTCTTGGAAATGAAAGGATTCCTATATAATTTATTTTATAAGGAGTTATTTGCTCTTTTATGCAATGCTTAAATTTTTTATTCATGTCATATTTCATAGATATATGTGGGGTAGTTATGAACTCAACTCTGTATTATTGTATGTGGTAAATCCACTTTAATGGAGGATCGTCAATGTTGGCCAATTCATACACATAATCAGGAATCTATGCTGGCGGAGGTTTAGATTTGAGTCATCATTATTGTGGCGAAAACCAATTTCAACCACCACACTGCAGCTAGATGGACTTGTGATGTAGTTTAAAATTCCCTTTCTATAGCCTTCTTTGCGTGGAACTCTTAGAGTTGGGGGTTTCGTAATCGAAACACCGTAACTTATCTGTTGATGCTTGGGGGTTTCAGTAGCATATTCTTGCCAGGGGATTCAATGCCTTTCATTTTCCTGGATGTTGATTGAAACTCATAAAAAATGGTAGGATGAGTCAATTATCGAAGTACAGATAATGATGTAATTTGTATCGTACCAAGAAGGTTGGTTGAACTGATTTATAAGTAGTAATAGAGCGACCGTGTTCTGACATCATAATGATTTTTGAAGTTGAAAATTTGCTTCATGACATTTCCAATTTTCTTTTTGATCTTCTATCTACATATCTTGTAAGACTTTTGAGTCTATTTTAGGATCTATCTTCCCCTTTCCCCGTAATATCATTGAATGCTGGCAATTTGAGTCTTGTTATATGTCACTAATCCTCCCTGCCACTGATGTGGACTAGACAGAATCTTTGTTTATATTCTAGTTTTTTTCTTCTAGGTCATTCCAGTTTATTGTTCTCAATATTCTAATGAGCATTGTCTTATTCCTAGTTGTTGTGAAAGTATGGTTTTGATTCAGGTGAAGATTATTACTTTTCTTTTCTTTTTCTTTTTTCTTTTTTTTTTTTTAACGGAATAGTAATTTTTCCTTACTGGTATTTAAAATTGTCTTTTTCTCATGCATTGCATGTCTTCTAGTTTTGCTCTGCAGGTCATTTAAGTTTATTGTCCTCATGATTTTAATCTTCTAAGGTTTGTTGTTTTTTTTTATGTGTGCTTTATGCTAAATAAGTATAATTGAGGTCCTAGGCCAAGGTTTATTACTCTTTCGAACGACCTTTTATTCCGCGCAGGTAACTAGCATTTTCTTTTGGGCACATGACATATCAATGAAATCGCAAATGTTTCCCTTCCAAATTTAAAATGTTGTAGCTTTTGTTTTTTTTTAGCATCGGATCGTGATTTTATGCATTAAGTTAACAAATTGCAGTATATATATATATATATATATATATATATATATATATATATATATATAATATATATATATCGCATGATGGTATATTTTAGTCTTAGTGGCAAAATCGTACAGATTTGGAATAGTTTGTTTGATTAAATGTCTACTTTGTATTAGAATTTCAATCTATCCTAACACATTTGGGTCATGAATATGTAGACTTAATATTGTGATCAAATTTATACGTGAATGGTGTGACATATAATTTCACAGTCAGTTGGTGAATGAACATTATTTTCAGGATTCAAGTACCCTATTAAAACAATAATCATACCTATTAAAAAACAAAATCTTTGTTCCTATAATGCCACCAATATTCTAAAGCTTTATTTTCAAAATCATTCGAATTTCAATTTTATGTTGAGACAACCTTCTAAATTTTATTCGGACATCATTATTACCTTCCAACTCATGTTTTCCATGGTATAAATAATATAATATAATAATACAAAATTAGTGGTTATTGATAATTTATGGTTTAAGTATTGTAATAAATAAATTTGGATGAATGGAAAATAAATTGTGTTAAATATGTTGATGTAACTAATTGCATATTCTAAAATCAGGGTATATTTTAGATTAATTAACTGTTATGATGTTGAGTATAATGTTACATGAGGTTTCGTGATATAATGGTAGGAGGATAATGATGCACATGTGGTTCTTATAGTGATGATGTATCCTTATGATGATGATGATATGCATAGGTATTATGATGTTATGTCGAGGTATAATGACATAATCGTTTACTACGTGATGATGGGTATTTAATGTTGAATACTCATGATGGATATGATATGTATAACATGGCATAGGAATTATGATGCTATAATATGAGGTTTATTGACATGTGGTTCATTTATCATGTGAAGTCATGATATGCCTTTGATGCAAATATGTAGATGTTATAACTTATGATGGTATTTCATGAGGTGAAGCATGTCATAGTTGCATACAAATTTATGACATGCATGAGCATGCAATTCGTTATTATTCATAATGTTGCGATTAACAATGATGAATGTTCTTATGATGACATACAAGACTTGGCATGTGGATTATTTTCTATGATATTATGATGGTATAGCTAATGCATTGGTTGCATGTTAAGATGTGGTGATTGACAGGAAATCATAAATGGGCCAAGAGGGCTGGTTTATTTGATGATCTCGTAGGAGCCCATACTTGCGAGGGAGAATATGTAACACCATATGGGCTGGGGACAAACTCAATCAACACTACATATGCCAGTGGTTTCTTTGTCTTGTGTAGCTCTTGATGGATAGCTCTTAAAGGGCTATGGGACCATCTTGAGGAGGCCAAGTGCTTGATGTTCTAGGCTAGGTGCCTGTTATTGGATTGGGATGTCGAAGTTTGGTGGGGGTGTAAGGACTTCGATGCATGGGGCTGTGCACCTTAGTAGTTGTGGAGGGAGTGGGTCAGCCTTGCGAGATGCCCGGAGTCATTGAGTACCGTACCAGAGGCCTGCCTTGGGGCAGATGAGGTCTGAGTCAGGTGCGAGCCTTGGGGCCAGCCTTGGACTAGGATACAGACTGGGGAGGCTTATGTCTAGTTACGAAAGTGGGAAAAATCACAAAAATTCCTTGAGATTTCTCGGGTGTTGTGAAAACTTTCGATGCCTGCTGACTATACTAGTTCAGCAAAGGGTGTAGGGCAAACATGAAGTAATAATAACAAAATAAAATGTTAAATAATTCAACTTAACTTCGGGATGAAGTTCCTTAAAGTGGGGGAGTATGTAATGTCCCTTACTAATAAATAATAAATAATATAATATAATACAAGAAAATAAATCAAAAATCAAAAATCAAAAATATATAGTAAATAAATAAAAATAAATAATAGAATAATAAAATAACAATACTAAAGCTCTAAATAAATATAAATATAAATAAACAGAAAAATAGTAAAAATCAGTAAAGCTATCAAAAAGTAAAAACAAAAGAAATAAAACAAGAAAGCAGTAAAGTTGCATGTTGACACATGGAGTGTGTGCGTGTGGTTTCCCTTCCAATGTTTGCTCTATTTAATAGATGGTGAGGAAGATGAGAGGCATTCCATCATCCATTCTCTTGGAGAATAGTGTTACGAGACAAAGGATACCCTGGCAGTAGTACGTTGATTGAGGGCTCGGGGGTGGCCAGTTGTAGTAAGATTTTGTGCAATTGAGCCTACGGTTGGGTGGAGAGTCGTCCCTAAGAGTTTGTTGCTATTAGCAGAATTCCACTAGCGTTCAACCCCGAAATCACCAGTGAGAAACATTGTCACCACAGGTAAGTTGACTCTACTCATATTTCTGAAATTTGGTATTAATTAGTTAATAAATTGCGTGTTGATTATAAATCACATGATTAATCTAATTAATTACATGTTTTTATTTTGGCGCTATTACAGCATGTCCATCCTTTCATGACTTTCGTAAAAAAGCGACATGTAGAATTTGAAAAAAATATGAGTTGAGTCAATTGACCAAATAGACTTAGAAATTTTTTCAACCTCCTCATGAGAGTCATTTTTTTTTTGTATCCATCCTTTCATTAGAATGAAAATCTCGAGAAAGGAATGTACCTTTGGTGCAATTTTGGCCTTGATCCATTCTTGCAGAGTCCTAGTGCAAAATTTTCGCCTTCTGGCCCGACCAACCATAGGCTTCTCCACTAACAACCCATCTTGCTCCATCTCGACGTCATCCTCCAAACTTAGTTTATAAGTATTAGGGCTTTTATCACAACTCATAACCCTATCCTTTTTATTTTTGGGACTAGGACCAATTGAAACTTTAGTTAGTGAGTGTGAGGTTTCACCACCCTCACCTTCTCTAACCTGGTTCTCAAAGGCTACAGGTTAACCAAACATTCGACACCCTCCCCATCCACCAAGAAAGGCTTTAATAAACTACTTGTTGCTAGTTTAAAACCCTTTGACACTCGTTCCTCCTCCGTTACCAACCCCATGGCCAACGAGTAAAATCCTCCTTTTGTAACCAAAAAGGGAAGGGTCTCCCCACCAGAGAAAAAAATATAGATGAATCAAACCCCACCACCTAACAATAACCCTACAACAGTGAAATTACCAAAAAATTTGACCTTTCACATCCCCCTGGTTCTAAAATAGCAAAATTTACTTGGGGAAAGTAGAAAGGTTGGGAACCTAGTGATAAACTAGTAAAATTTGGTTTGAGGCTTCCAAAATCCAAACCATAAACCAAAATCTCCCCACAGGAAAGTCTGCTAAAAGTAACCATACCCCCAACTAATAACCCAAATGACCAGTTTATATTTGCTCATGACTATTGAAACTCTATGTCTAAGATGAAAAAACCCATGTGACCAGGTATTTCAGAGTATTCAATCATTTATGACTCCATATTATGCCAAGAAACCCCTTTTTTCCCACCTGCAACCCTAAAAACCCATCACCATTCGACCACTAATCTTGTAAACTATAATTATTATTGCTTTATTTATATAATTTTTTCGTCATTTATAAAGAATATAGGTTTTTGTTAATTATAAATTTCAAACCGATCAAGTAAATAATAGCATATACACGTTGTTATGTAAATATTGGAGATGGCTAAATAACTTTGAGCCTATTACATAACCATTCACTTACTCATCAATTGCTTTTAATAGGGACCTAATTTTGTTTAGAAATTGATTTGTTTTTGTATGATTAGTTTTTTTGTGCTAATAACAATTGCAGATTTATAAATATGTGCATGCTTATTACTCATTGTGCTAAGGTTTTATTAGTTGTTTGTGCATACAATCAAGTAAATTTCTTTAAGTTTAAAAAGACATTCATGAGAAAAATAGCTTCAGAAACAAATATTCAACAACAAACATGTATAGTGCAGCAAACCATCAAAGAGACACATTAACACAGTGTTTTGATAAAGGAGTTCACCCCTCTTGGGCTACATCTCCTTGGTCCAACTTCCATGGATTGGGCCTTTGTATTAGATCAATGTGGAAAAAATGTTGTTTACAAAACTCTATGGCTCAATATACCTGCACCAATGTGTTCATAATGTCCAAATTAGCCAAGAACACCTCTTTCTGAGCTCAATTTGGTCGAAAATTGCTCAAGATATGCTTCATTCAATGTTTCCCTAGGAAACCCCGCTAAAACTGGAGAAGACTCCAGTTAGCACCGCCAAAATTGGCACGCCTCCAAAACTATCACCAACTTAAAAACGAATTTATTAATTTAAAACGGGATTAGCGCTGCTCTAAGCGCACTTATCCGTTAGTGGTGCTCTAAGCGCGCTTATCTGTTAGTGTTGGCCCATGGTTATATAGCGTGGTCGTATGGTGAGGGAGTTGGTCCGCAGGGCTGGCTCCCTCCACTCCGCCATCAACATTTTCTGTAGGCTTAAGTAACGTATGGTGGGCACTGTTTAACAATTTAGTGCTTGGTTCAATGGTAATGCAATTGAGTTGGGAGGGGGAGGTCACGGGTTTGACCCGCCCTCCGCCCCTCTCTTAATACATTTTGCCACCATAAACATTGCGCTATTAAATTGTTTAATATATATATATGCAGATTTGGATATAGTTAAAAATTATAATAAATCTATATATATATATATATATATATATATATATATATATATATATATATATATATATCTATATATATATATATAATATTATATATATATTTCTAAAAAAAAATCCACATAATATTCACCATGAACTCATAATTCCACCTTGGAGGACATTGGGCAATTTCACCTTCACACAACCAAACTGAAAAATCATGAAGTGACACTTTTCATAGCCTCGTTGGGCAAAAACTAAAGAAGATTCCCATCATGCCGAGTGTATTGCCATGTCATCGTTCTGTCATGTTCTGCAATTTTTTTGGCTATTTAGGAAAACAAACAACAGGCCTTTTCTCCTTCATCCAGACCCGGTTTTTAGTGAAATGAATTGAGTTGCGATTGTCTTGACGAGACGAACGCAACTATTCAGGTTTCGAGCCAATCTAAGAACTTTGATTTTTGAGCTAAACACTGAGCACCTAATCAGAAATCCATGGGTATACTAACCACATCTACATATGTAAGAGTATGTGATATTGCATTCACATCCATATACTATAGAAACACAATATTATAAGGCCAATTATATCTATATGTGTTATATACAAGTGTAACTTAAATATAAGCCATAGTAATAATGGATTATCCCAAGCTGTACATGATATAATGTGTAAATAATAAGAAGACTTAGCCAAATTAATGCAAGGCTCTTATGTTTTGCCAATGTTAATAGTAAATATACTCTTTGTTTATGGAGCCAATTCCCTAATTGACAAACTAGTCCCCTCATTTCTAAAGAGACTTACTAATAATGAATGATATGTGCCTCTTTCCAGGTTAGCTTATTTACATCATATAAGTTATATTAATTATATTGGATCACCCATATCCATATTAACTTTGGGGTGATTGATGAATCATTTGTTCTACTTATTTATGCATTTCCTCAAAAAGTTCTAAATCAATGCAAATTGTTAAGAATCAACTTATTTCTTTTTCAAATTACTATTGTCTGTAGAGGATTTTGGTTTATGTGAACTAGCCATTATTAAAGGGTTTCAATTTATAATTTACGTGTTGTATGATTCGAGATGTATTGGTTGCACTACGTTGTTCAATAATTAAGTGTTTATCAAAAGATTTGGAACTTATATTCTTAAATTTAAGTTGGATGATATAGCTTTACCTAGTGTTAAACATATGGCCATGATATCTGCATGGAGTATTTTATAACATGATGTGATGAAATGGTTTTTTTTTTTTTTTCCAATTAGGCTTATCTCGGGTGGTTGGGAAGAATGTTTGGGCCCTCCCCACCTAGGTTCAATTCCCACAAGTGTCGTGATGAACTTTGATATAATGGCTTGATCTTATGATGCAACAGATCGAAACATGTATATTCCTCATATAGAATATAAAGAGTATTGTCCACATAGAAAATAAATGCGGTTTTTATTAGGGATATGAATGAGAGAGGATTAGGCAAGCTATTAGCTATTCATGGTACTAATATATGTGGAAGTGGATCTCATAGCAAGATCTTAGGAACCAACCTAGGAATCCTAATTCATTGTTTTCTTACACTTGCTCACGAAAGGCTGAAATTTTTCACATAAACACATGATAAAATTTTGGAACCTGCTCTTGTTTATATTCTCTCATCAAAGTCCTTGAGTATTATCCCTTGGAGTTATAACATAATTTCCAAATGTTGGAAGTAATGGTATTTTTCTTAGTTTAGAGATATTTTTTAATACATTTATTGGGTTCCAACTAACATAAATTTGAATACATTGTTTACTAGCCTAATAATAAACCTTTTCCTAATCTTTGTTACACTAATAAGAAACATTTTCCTGACTGCTCAACAAAGAGTGGATTTCCTTTGGCATAGGTATTGGTTTGAGTGGTCGTTGTTCTACCAAAATCACTTGGGACTTGCTATCCCTTTGAAACTCATGGCATATAGGTGGGCATACCACAACGATAGTGAAATATTGTTTAATTTCTTAATACTCCATTGACCTTAGCAGTGAAATGATGGTCAGTTGGAAATCTTACGAATACTGGAAATATGGTTGGAAAAAAATGCTATTTTCCATTAAGTTTACAATTTGAACCATATATCAATCATAATATGGAAGGCTCCTTGTAGTTGATATCCTATTGGGTTCCTCATAAGTACATATTGATACTAGAAAAAAGGACAATAAAATTACTACTCTTCAATCATTGCCGCATTAACAAGGTTTGGATAAAGTTAATGATCCACAAACTTTTATGCCCCATTTAATGTCATTGAGTTGATAATATATGGTTTCCAAGAGATATTTGGATTTTCAAATTACTTCACGCACCTTGAATACCATCATGTCTTATATTATTTTTATTTTCATTTGTATTAGTGTGGATACTAGTCACTTGCCATCGATGTCGATGTTTTCGGCGAACCCCCTTTTATTATTGGAATTGAGCATTGTACAAAGCAAGTAATTCTCAATGACACTAAATGGTGTCTTTGTTTCTTTAAGATGCACTCACATGTATATTATTAAGTAGGTAATTAAAACACTCTTTGTGGCTACTATCACGTTTATTGCCTTTTACATATGTTGTAAGGAACTCTTTCTCTTAAATATCATGGTAACCCTGGGATCCCTTCATATACTTTCATGATTCTTGGAGCTAATAAGATTGAATCCTCCATTTTGAGCTCCTTTTGCATGCGGTTTCTTAATTCTGTGTAAGAAGATATGATTCCTTATTCATCTTACGTACATAATTTGAATTATTTGGGCTCTTCTAGGACACTCGTGATCCTCCGTTATGGTGTCTCTGAGCCATGCTTTCACCATTTTTAGTATACCTTAAGCATATATTGTTTGATTTTTGGCATCCTTAACCGTGGTTTTAAATGATCTTTACTCAGTTGCCTCTTCATTATGCAAGTAATATTCTTGCTTGACAATATTCAAAGCTTGTTGCTAAGTTATGCTTAACACAACCTAGGTTTCCCATGCTATTCATTTTATAAGCCCTACTTTTTCTAGGATTAATGTGTTGCCACTTTGTTAGATTATAACTCTTCTTTCTATCTATTACATATTTTCTTGAAGAATTCTAACCATGATATGTTCATAGGTCATTTATGAACCATCACTTTGTCTTCATTTCTTACTTACTTGGATTTTCATGTGCATTTATTGTTCTTTGGATTCCTAATTGTGCTCTTAATAAATTTTCTTTTTTAATTGATAACATAAGCTTGGCAAAGCATTGCTAAGAATTTTTACACAACACATCAGGTTTTATGTGAGTCTACATAAATTGTTGTTGTGAGGAAAAGGAGGAGCATGTTGTTGCCCAAAATTTTCCCCACCAAAAAACTAGATATCAGTATAGAACTCTTCACGTGGTAGACAATGTACTAAACACAATGTTCCATCTATGAAGATTATTTATTCTTATCAAGTTTCAATTGCCATTAGAAATGTTTTGCATGGTGGCATTGATTCTCTTTTAAGTCTTGTATGGTAATTCCCAAGATACCTAAAACTTCCATCAAAATGTCTATGTTGAAGAGATGCATACAAAAGATGCTTAAATGGGACACGAGGAATTGTTTATTCAATTACATATTTTTAAAATATCTTAATACTTTTTGAAATACATTTGTATTTTAAAAACCGTGAATTTTTTTATACCATTTAAAATGAAGGTGTTTGGATTTAAACTTCAACATAAAAAAATTATTAATGTCTAATGATAATAAAAGTGTGTGTGTCCCCATTGGGGGTGTCAGACGAGGTGACAAAGGTTTATGAGGGAATAATTACTCCCCTACCACGTGACATTTGATTGATGATGTGTATCAAAGAAGTTAAGGCTGGAGCGAGGATGAAGAAGCTTTGAGACTTCATGCAGGGTATTTGTATCATTTGGTGGATTGTGAGTTGTGAAGGTTGGTTTCTGGTTATTGGCAGTGGGTCATCGAAGGAGATTTCTTACTGCGGAGAGCAGGGTGGCTACCTGGTGAGGCCATACCTTGCTCACCATTCAGTGAGTTCATAGCTTAGGAATTCAAAGTTTAATGGTGGTAATTTGGTCAATACGATGGTCCTTGACATAACCATTTGGGACCCTAGTTCACCCTGGGAGGTTTTAGTTGTGGGTGAATTTTCAATGGCGAAGCGCGTGGACCACATCTTGACACGACAGTATTCACGTTGACAATGGACTCTTCCCCTCTCTCATTGGCGCATGCATCTATTTCTTGCTCCATTGTCATTTTAGATTGGTTTACTTCATAGAGTCATAATAGAGGTGTGGGGTTTCCTCGGGTCTGGCCAGGGTGGCCAGTGTGGTTGTTGAAAACCCCAATGTAGCATGTGTTCTTTCTTGTTATTGTCTTCTATCTCTGGAGGGTCGAATTGTAGAAAGACTAGACACTGGTGGAATTTTCTTCCTAAGGTAATGGCTAGGAGTTTCTGGCAGGGATGGAGAGCATGTAGGCATGAGGGATGGTGGCATTTATGTTAGATGGGTTAGTCTCGCAAAGAGGGGTAGGTGATATGTTGCATTATAGACATTCAGAGGTGGTTTCCTTGGTGCTAGTGGAAGTATTAACAGCTGGATGTTCACATGGGGCGAGGACGAGCCAATGACTGAGGTGTTTTGGGTGTGGGGGTTGCTTATTTGTCCCAACAGTTGAGACGTTAGTTTGAAATCTTGGTGTGGGACGAGCAAGGTAACTAGCAGGAGCCCTATGCAGCATCAACATGGATAAACCTGGAGAGGTTTTGGTCCTTGGGGCTAGGGGATGATGCACCATGTGAAACAACAGGATGAAGGGGAGGAGATTCAAAAGAAAAGGACCATCTCACCCAGGCATGTAGACCTTCCTTCGCCTTTTGATCTTTAGAAGCACAAATTCGCCAGGTTTTAGCGGTGGTGGAGCAGTTGGCTCAGGAGCGTCACGATGATTGCAACAAGATCATTAGTTTTATGAATGACCTCCAACATAATCAGTGGCATAAGATGGATCAACTCGTCTCCCTTCCAAGAGTTTAAAAGCAACGTTAGAATGGTTGGACAACTTTGAAGGGAGAATGGCACATATGGAGGCACGTGTCCAAGCCTTTCGCCAACCATGTGGCAATGGCCCCGATGACTCGAATCCAGGTAATATTGATGTTTAATAATGATTGTGGGTTGTGTTTTGATACTTGGGTGGTTTTGGTCCCTTTGGGAAATTTGTCTTTGGTCCTCATTTTTTCTCTTGTTATTGTCAGTGTCTTTTTGTCATTACCATCTAGCCAATAAATTCGGTAATAATGAAGCCAATGGTGTTTTGGAGCTATGATCCTCATGTTGTAATTTTTTCTTGAATTAATATAATATGTTGACTTACAAAAAAGAAAAGTTTGTGTGTGTGTGTGTGTGAGAGAGAGCGAGAGAGAGAGTTGGGGTTATCTCGGGTGGTTGGGTAAAATGGCTATTATCTTCCCCACCTGGGTTCAAATCCTCACTAGTGATATGATTAGCTACAATTCCTTAATAAATATTGTTGTAATGGTTCCATGCCTATAAATATTGTTATATTGGCTTCGGTCCTTGTTCAACTCTTGAGTATACCCCGTGGGTTGGCTTGGTACCAACAACCTCACTCTAGCCCTAAGGATGAGAGGAGGTTGTAGCTTAAACATATTTTTCTACCTTTGAGGCACCAACAAAAGGGTTGGGAGGTCTACACTAGTAGCATACACATTTTCTATGATGACAATTTATCTTGTTTGATTTAGACACTCTTTAATTTGGGCCTTTGTAAATCACCTTCAACAAAGTTGCTAGATGTGGGAATGGATTGTAAATATCCATTAGTCCAAGAAAGTTTCTTGAAGGAAGATGCTCATAAGGAAAAGACCATTAGTTTGCATCTATGTGCCTCTCTTATCCTCGAAATATACATTTCTCAAAGCGAGGACTTTGTCCAGAAAGACACATTAATCTATCCTTATGTAGTACTCGTACATGCATAGGTTCATTTTTGTCATCAGATCAAATAATTTTGGATGAAAAGGCTTATCAATGCTATATGGTTGAAGAAGAGCATCTATTTATTATTATCTTTCAAACTTTTGCATCATTACAACACAAACTGAAATATAAAAAAATTTAAGAAATAAATTAAAATAAATATAAAATAAAATAAATAAATAAATTAATAAAATATAAATAAATATAATATTAAATAGAATAGAATAATAATAATAATAAAATTAAAAATTAATTAAAAAATTAAAAAATTAAATTAAAATTAAAAAATAAAATAAAAAAAAAAATAAAATTAAAATTTCCTAGCCTATTAGCTTGAGTTAGTATTGGAAAAAGCTTGATCAAGAGAATTTAATAGGTTCAAAACCTATGAAGGCATTTGGTGTGTGTGTGTGTGTGTGTGGATGTGTCATCAGATCATCACTCTCTACAAAAAATGAAACATTGATGAGCCAACTACCAGTTCATTCGCTACTTCTATAGTTAGTTTTGGTACTACTTCACGTAGAGTTTCTCTCAACAATAGAGTACCAATTATACAAAGTGATGGATTTTATATATGAAAAGTGAGCGATTACAGATGGCCTTGGTATCAAGACCTTCAACCTAACTCCAACAGGCCTTTAATTACATTTTTCATTATATAAACACCCTAGTTCCTAACACTGGCCTTGTGCGTGTGGATGTTGTTGGTCACATCATCCTTTGGATTATTAACTCACACTTACTTTCATATTTGTAGATGAGTGGTTCTACTCTCATGATTTTTGACAATTACTTTTAGATCCGAGACCATAAATTTTACAATGAAATTCAATCTATCTTATTGTATTTCCATTGGAGTTGATAACATATAATGCAAATGGACTTGACATGCCAGATTAATTTAAATGAACTTACTCATGTGCATCTATAGGATCTAAAACATCATGTATTTCTTCTTATACTAATGATTCTAGCACTATGAATGCTCATCTAGCAAGTTATGCGCCAATGTAACCTGGTTCTTATGTTGTGAGGTCAAAGAGAGAGGGTGAAGCATTAAATGCCTCACTAATCAATGGGTGAAAGCATGGGTTGGGTACTGTTGAAAAGTGTAACTAGGTTCGGTCTTCATAATGACATGTGTAATTGTGAAAAGAAGAAAAATAAAATGATTATTGTAATGCTTGTCTCATGGGTTTCATGAGCAAGGAATTTTATTTTTAGTAATGGTTCCCATTATGAGCCTTTAGGATTTATCATCTAGTTATAAAAGTCAAATTGAGTCAATGTCATGTATGAAGGACCCTTCTTGGGCATGTTACATTTTGTATGAGTTAGTATGAAATCCCTCCAAGACAAGCACAAGACCTCTCCTTCGAGTTGGCCTCAAAATAGAATAAATGATCTCCTCCAAATGACACGTCGGCTCAGTCTCCAACAAGTCGGCCTATTTTGATGAGGAAACAACTCTAAATAGGGTATCTTGACATCATTTCGGGTAGATATTTTCAGTCATCATCAAGTCTACAACAAGAGGTGCAAAGCTCACTAAGGAAGCCTATTATCAAGTGGAAGGAAGAGTATAGTATGAGATCTTTTCAGGTCTGTTTTTGGGTTAATTTCCTCTACATGTGTTAGGTAGCAAGAGATCAGTTGCAACAGAAGAAGCTGAGAAGAATAGCAGTCCTCTTGGGTAGCCGAGTTAGAAGAAGGTCAAGTCAAGAAGGAATTTGAGTCAAGCTAAAAGAAGACTCTATTCAAAGCGAAGAAAATTAAGGTATAATATAAGGTTTTGTGTGTTATATAGGGTTTTTGAATTAGGATTGTAGACCTAATTCAAGGGGGTTGAAGGTTTGAAGAAAAAGGAGGTCAAAGTGGAAGAGGAGCGGAGAAAAAGGAAGGAGCAAACGACTGAATATCATTGTCTAAGGATCTAATCAAGGGAACTTGTGTCTTGGTCTTGGAGTGGCAAATAGGTCAAGGGTCTTGGTCTTGGTATTCGCTAATTGGAATCTCTATAAGAAGAAGAAGTTATTCGGGTTTTCCTCTCAAGTGGGAGAGGTTTTGGCCCTAACTAATAGCCTATATTATGTGTCTCTTATCTCTTTATGGTTTATGCATTGGTAACTGTCTGATGAAGAATAATACTATAATAACATAAGTAAAAGAAGATCTTAATCTGAGAAGTATAAATCATTCACAAGCAGTTACTAATAGAAGAGAAATCACTTAACTTTGATGCCATATATTTCTCAACATGGTATCAGAGCTAAGGTAACAAAGTCAAGGAAGGGCATCTTATTAAGGGACACTCGTTGTTAAAATCTCGAAGGCATCTAAACAAAGCTCATATTTAAGTTAAGATCTATAAAGAAATCATCATAACCCTAGGTCAAATAAAATCTACACCAACAAGAAGTCTTGGAATCCTCAAGTCATCTCAAGAGACCTCAAAGACCCTACGTCTACTCAAGTTGAAGAGATATATGAATCAAGGTAACTTGAAGTCTATTCATCCAGGAGAAGCACTTCAATATCAAGATCAAATCATCATCTTGAAGAAAGTAAAAACCATAGCTCAATCAAAGAAGCATTCCAAGGATTCACTCTTAATCATTTTGAAGTTGAAGTGTTTTGAAGACTATTCATCCAAAGGAAGCTAGATCAAAAGGTGTTGTCATCAATATTCTAAGGAAATCTCTCTCTCGTTGAAGCAAGGACCTTAACATTGAAGACATCATCAAGAAGTCATCATTGATCCTCATCACCATCAAAGGATCCAAAGAGATCTCACTCTCTGTGGGATCAAGGATCATTCTTGAAGAAAACTACCTTTATCAATGGGATGTTTCCTATCCTCTATATCATCATAAACATCAAATAAGAAACAAGGAGAAGGAGCATCCTATCGGGTAAGTATATTTATGTCCACATTTGAATCTGTCAAAATGTCCTTTTGCAAGGAAAACAATAAATTGGTTGGGGCTTCAAACTATCTTGCATGGAAGAAAAGGACAGATCTGAATCTCATTGAAAATGAGGTTATGGAACATGTCAAAGGATCAATCACTAAACCCGGAAAGGAAGATGCTTAATCTCTTGCAAAATATATGAAAGGGGAAGTTAGGGCTTAAAGGATTCTCATAGAATCCATCAAGGATCCCCTCATCCCATATGTATCGAAACTCAAAACTTCAAAATAAATCTATAAAAAACTGGTAGAGTTGTATTTCATAAGAATTGTTGGAGAGGTCATCTCATTAAGGAAAGAACTCTACAAGCTAAATATGTTAAGGGAATATGGCACAACCTCATACTTTATGAGGATATTTGAAATCAGAGATCAACTAAAATATATGGGAGAAGTCATGTCTGATAGAGAAATGACTATTCCATTAAATGCACTATTGAAGGAGTGGGGTAACTTTACTTCAAGTATTTATGGGAATAAATAAGTGATCCAGGTGGATATTGGTGGACACCCACCAATTCCACTTGGACCCCCACCATTGCTTCTTTCAGTTTTTACTTTTGCTCGATCTTGACGGCATGTCGGTATGCCGTGCCAAGCGAGGAGATGTTCAGGAATTCCACTTGGATCAATAAGGTACTCCTTTCCATGATCTATGGTCACTATGCAAGATTGAAGAATTTAGATTAAAGGACAAATATGATGTGGTAGCAGGTGAGCAAAATCAAGCTTATGTTACCATGACAAGAAGAAAGGGAAAATTTGGGAAGTCTGGTTCTCAGAAAAATAAGAAGGAGATGACTAAGATTCAATGCTATGGGAGTCAAGAATATGGGCACTACAAAAGCGATTGTCTGAAGATCAAGAAGGACAATAACAAAAGAGGAAGAGAAGAAGCCCATATCACCGAAGAAGTGGATGAAGCTAAAATTAAGAAGTCCAAGAAAGAGGAAGTAAGAGATCTCTATTATGATTGAGATAGTCTTCCTCACATAGTTCTTTTCAAGTTCCTAAGTCTTTTGTTGTAATTTATGGCTATCATGATTCACTAAGAAAAATAATGGATGCATGAATGTGTCATAGAAGCATTGAAAACAGGATCTCAGAACATGATCATAGAGAAACATGAAAGGTGGTTGGAATCTATGGCAGTCAACAATGAAGGATATAGCTCTTGGAAACCTCATTGGAAACATAAGTGGCACTTATGGAAAAGTAAAAGGTCATCCAGGTCAAAAGTCAACATACATTATTCAAAAGGAAACATCTACTAGATAGGGATACTCTAGATCCTCAATATTCTCTGGAATCTTCATCGAAAGGTTCACCAATCAATAGAGGAAGCAAGTGTTTCATCAAGAATTCCAAACTTGTGGAATTCATTGATGATGGTGTGACGAAATAAAAGAAGCAGAGCAAGGGATTGAAGCTTTTTGAATCTAGGGAGTTACTACAGAAAGTGTGGATGACACAAAAGAAAAATGAGGTATGTATGCTTACATTCGATATTGTAGAGTCATGTCAATGGTTGCAGGTAACATGGATCAATGTTCTATCTTGAGAGCATAATCAAAAGGAAGGATCTCCTCCCTCGAGGGGATGCATGAATGCATCGGTCACACATTCACTAGATGAAATCAACATAATATGTCCTCATATGAAGTATGAGGTGGTTGACATTAATTGGAGGAATTCTGATTGGAAGTTCCTGGGAATGAAATGTATGAAGAAAGGAATGAAGAGACCATGGGATATGTAACCATGGAAAAAAACAATCAACATCTAAAGACCAAGAATATTTGACTAGGATATCTCCATGAAAGATATGAAGATTCGAATGGAGTCTGGAAAAAGAAAGAGACCCTTGACAATATATATATATATATATATGGGAGATGTGTCGATATGTATGCAGGATGTTGATGCAAACTAGAAGATGTCATGATGAAAGACCATCACAAAGGTAATTTTTATTTAAATGTCCATTTCTTATTTTTGAACAAATATCTAGATGGGCTTATGCAGGGCTGCTGAGGGAAGATCTATGGATATATTCCACCATCAATGCCCATGTAGTGGGATGAAAGATCCTTATGGAAACATGGCATGAAGAAGACAACATGGCATGAAGGAAGGCTATATATGAACAGATTGATCACTTTCTGATGATGACATGAATGACTCATGGATGAAAGTGATGGATGGTTTGTGCCCTACGAAGAAGTCCCAAAACATGAAGACTCCTAAATAACGAAAAGTTCATGACACCATGAGGAGGAGTTCTTCAAGCAATTGGTTGTCCCATCATCTCCATCTGAGGAGCTGTTGTAGGTCCCTAGTTAAGAGGGAGCCTGGAACAAGTTTCTTACTTGGTAGAAACTTGGAAGCAAAATTCCTAAGCCAAGAAGGAGCTTAGATACATTCATTTCGTAGGAATGAGTACATTCCTTTATTGGAATAGATATGTCATCCCTAATTAAGAGGGAGAGATAGACACATCATTCTTGTCTTCACTTGGGAAGACAAAATGGAGGATTGGGTAGACATATTGCATTTGATGCTCTTCAAGGGTGAGTTAGGGCATCTAAGATAAGAGTAGTTGTAGAGAACCAATATTATTTGAGGATTGGGAATCCAAGATAAGAATAGTCCTAATGGAACACACCCTGAGAACCCAGGTGGGGTATGTACCAAGAGAGATAGTGATGAGGGTGTCTATATATCATTAGTCTTGCCAATGTCGAACTCAGATCTTATGGAGAGATAGAGTTGTAAGTCAAGGCCTTGCTATGACAATGTCATTTGATATGATGCTATACATATGGGTTACTCATCTGACTCTTCTTCTAGAGAAATTCTTCAGATTGAGAATGGCCAAATACCATTATGAATACCTCCCTAGTTAAGAGGGAGTGTCGAAAAGTGTAACTAGGTTTGGTCTTCATAATGACATGTGTAATTGTGATTTTATGTAATTGATGAAAAGAAGAAAGATAAAATTATTATTGTAATGCTTGTCTCGTGGGTTTCATGAGCAAGGAATTTTATTTTTAGTAATGACTCCCATTGTGAACCCTTGGATTTGTCATATAGTTATAAAAGTCAAATTGAGTCAATGTCATCTATTAAGGACCCTTCTTGGGTATGTTACATTTTGTATAAGTCAATATGAAAGCCCTCCAAGGCAAGCACAAGACCTCTCCTTCAAGTCAACCTCAAAATAGAATAAATGATCTCCTCCGAATGACACGTCAACTCACCCTCCAACAAGTCAACTTATTTTGATGAGGAAACAACTATAAATAGGGAACTCAACATCATGTCAGGCAGAGATTTTTGGTCATCATCAAGTTTGCAATAAGAGGTGCGAAGCTCACTAAGGAAGCCTTTTATCAAGCGAAGGAGGGAATAGTATAATCTGAGCTCTTTTCAGGTTTGTTTTTGGAATAATTTCCTCTACACGTGTGAGGTAGCAAGAGATCAGTTGCAACAGAAGACGTCGAGAAGAATAACAATCCTCTTGGGTAGCCGAGTTGGAATAAGGTGAAGTCAAGAAGGAAGTTGATTCAAGCTAGAATAAGACCATATCCAAAGCAAAGAAAATTAAGGCATAAGATAAGGTCTTGTGCATGAGCTAGGGTTTTTGAATTAGGATTGTAAACCTAATTCAAGGGGGCTGAAGGTTTGAAGTAGAAGGAGGTCAAAGTGAAAGAGGAGCCGAGAAAAAGGAAGGAGCAAAAGATTGACTATTATTGTCTAAGGATCTAATCAAGGAAATTTGTGTCTTGGTCTTGGACTGACAAATACGTCAAGGGTCTTGGTCTTGGTATTCGTTAATTGGAATCTCTATCAGAAGAAGAAGTTGCTAGGGTTTTCCTCTCAAGTGGGAGAGGTTTTGGCCTTGGATTATAGCCTATATTATGTGTCTCTTGTCTCTTTATTGTTTATGCATTGGTAGTTGTTTGATGAAGAATAACACTATAATAACATAAGTAAAAGAAGATCCTAATCTAAGAAGTAAAAAGCATTCACAAGCAGTTACTAATAGAAGAAAAATCACTTAACTTTGATGCCCTAGATTTCTCAACAGGTACTTGTTAAGCCATTTTTTCCCGTAGATTGTAATGGAGCCTTTACAAGGTTGGGAAGACTTTGTTGTAATGGTTGCAAGGAGGTGAGTGGTGAAGGCTCACTTGTCTGGCTTGGCCAAGGTTTTGTCCAAGGTGATGAGCAACAGTATTGCAACAAGGATGTTGCAACTCCTGGGGCTACCAACTTTACTTCATCAACCCAGGGTTCGTACAAACTTGGAGGTGACAGTGATGTATACACAAATAGATGTAATGGGTCCACTCTTTGTCATTGTTGAGCTAGGGCGATAGACCACTAGGGCTTCTCAAACCAACCTTCTATTGATTTAGAAGAAGTTTGATTATCAATTGAGAGAGGATAATTTTACCCTAATTAAGAGAATTGAAATGCTACTTACTGTAGTAATGAAAGACTAAAATAGATGCCTACAAAACACATAACTCATCTAGCTATTTGTTAATATACCTTGTTTTTCAAAAGAATTCTAATTTGACACATGTGAAATCTTAACTAACCTAAGCATGAAATCTGATCTAAACAAGCACTTAACTATTATGTGCATGAATAAATATAACAACCTTTTTCTTTTTATCTTTTTTGTAGAAATATCAATGCTAATCCTTCTTGGTTGCATGGCAGGTGAGAGAAGTGTGGAGGGAGGTGAGTGAAATGGTTCAGATGGCTTGGGAGGTAATTAGGGGTCTACTCCTAGCTTTGGTGATGCTTTTTTCACAATTTGGGCTCAAAACATGCCACTACAGGTTTTCCTACAGGATGTCCTAGTTCACCTACAGGATCCCCTGTTTTCCTACAAGAATAGACTAAAAGCATAGGGAGTGGGTTGGAAGGTGTTATGGAGGTTAGGGAAGGTGAGCAATGAAATAAATAAGGCAAGGGAGTGGTAGGCACTTACTCAGAACTCAAACCAAAGCTTTATGATGGTTGGATTTGCTCAATAAGCATGGCAAGTTGTCCTTGTAAAACGATAACTCGAATTGAGAACTTAGTGGCTTTTGGCGATAATGGGTGGATATGGTTAGGCTAAGGCTGATGAGATGAGGCCTTCCTGCAACATAGAAACTCCTACAATATACACATCATTGTTGGCATTTATCCATAAATCATTTCAAAACAAGAAGGGTTTACAAAAATATAAGAAAACAAAATTTGCATCATTTATTTGCCAAGTTCATGCATGGGAATGCTTGAAACCTATTATGAAAGCAACATGAAATCTAATGAAAAACTTAAGATATCAGAAATGACAATTGCAACCTATCTTCTAAAACTGAAAGATGATGAAATAATTGGCAGGAAAACCCTAAATTTCATAAGAAACCAGGATTTTGTCTTTTTGGGCTGAATGGGAGTTGTTCCCCAAGCCTAATCCCTGAAGGGAGGAACGAGGTAAGATCCACCTGTTATCAACCTTTTTTGAATATTTTCTTATCTCTACAATATTACTGTTAAAGCTATGCACAAATGGAAGCAAACTAATCAAATCT
Organism: Pinus taeda; assembly: GCA_000404065.3. Lineage (NCBI taxonomy): Eukaryota > Viridiplantae > Streptophyta > Pinopsida > Pinales > Pinaceae > Pinus > Pinus taeda. The sequence goes on from APFE031353210.1 coordinate 65,936, forward strand.
ACCAATACTTGCAATGTAACAACACCAAAATCAATTTAACAACTAACTATGAGATAACCTAAGCATACAAGTACATTAAGAGGAACCTCTGCTGCTAAGGTTGGGCCCTAACCCAAGAGCTTTAGCCCTCTGAGTCAACTCAGTGTTGGATCAAGGGAATGCTGCTCATTTTCATTAACATATCAAAAAATACATAACAATGTTTGGTCACAATCCTTTAACTCGAAAACTGCTTAACTATCTTGCATAAAAAATATGAATCCTAATGAGGCTCTAGGCCCCTCTATTTATACAACTGAAGTTGCCAACAACTTCCTTAAATCTAGGGAGGCTTGGCTTCCAATCTTGAGATTAACTGGTTCTTAACTATCACTGGCTTGGTTGCCAATGATCCTCGTGACTTGGCTGCATGCAACTCCGAGTTGGTGTGATTTGATTGAGGGATCTTCAAGTCTGTGAGGAGTTAATGAGGGAGATCATATCTCCTATAATTTCTACTTCTTGTCTCATTCGAGTTCCTGCACCCTAATTAGCCACATTTTGCTCCTAAAACCTGCAATCAATGCACAATAGACCACTAGACATGATATCTTACTTTTACTCATCTCATTAAGCAAAATATAATTAAAACATGTACAAAATTATGAGAAGAGTTGATTTTAGTAAGCTTGGAGGTGTATTAAGGTCCATATATTTTACCCAATGATGAGCGTCATCACAAGGACTAATGGAATTCCACTGGGCTGGGTTTTTCCTCGGAGTTGGGATTTCCTAGGGTAAATATTTTGTTGCTATGCTTGCATGATATGTTTTATTATTGTTGATGGTTAAATTAATTGTTAATTCTCTTGGTAATTTTTTTAATTTTATTTTATCTCTGGTAATTTCTACAATCGGATTGTGTTCCACAATATTATGTTATTTCATTTATTAATAGAAGTTGAGTTTTCGCCATATTATTGTAATCTCTGTTACATTTTATGTGTGTGTGTTCTGTTTACTTTCCCACATTTGATTTCATTCCTTGTATAACCCAGATCAAAACACCCCATGCAAATATACCCTAACTAAGTCAATGCATTCTGTCACATATCGAGCAAAGAGTCCCAATAACATGACTTAAAGTGTTTCATTTTTTACATGATGGTTTCAAAATTATTATTATTACTATTTTCATTTTTTAAAAACCAAAATATAAGATATTTATTTATATTAAAGGGTTGCTGCTATTGCCATAACAATGTACATAAGACGACTTCAAAATTTTCAAAGTTTATACCAAAACAACTATTTAATACTACATAGCATGACTTAAAATATATTTTCACAAACAAATTTTGTATTTTTCCTACAAATGCCATGCTTCACAAAAAATCTTATACTCTTGATGATTTTCAAAGCATTCACTTAATATAAACATGGAGGCTAGTTACCTCATCCTAACCAATGTCTGAGCGAGGGAGTGCTACTTCTCAATATCCATCGGCTCCTTGAATTCATGATGTAACAACCTCGGGTTAAAAGTTCATGTAATGAAGTTAATAAATGCAAAATAAGACCAAGGCCATGGGACATGTATTCCAAATTGAATATTGGGCAAAACGTCCTAGTGGGTGTTCATTTGGTTTATTATGGCTAAGGGAAATTGACAAAGGCATTGTAAAGGCAAGAGGCATTAATTGGCATTTTATTTATCAAAATAATGGAAAATATGAGAAAAGGAAGGTGAAAGGTCACAAGTTGCATGTGAGGAGGAAATTGAAGGAAAAATAATGGAAATTGAAGAAAATAGAGGCCTCAATGATAAAAAGGCTTCTAAGGATCAGTTCACAACCTTTTGTCAGTTTAGTATTGAAGCTCTTTCTCTATTCTCTCTCTCTCATACTTTTGCACACTTAGAGCATTCTTGGAACACTCTAGTATTGGAGAAAGAAAGGCAAAGGAAGGACAAAAATGCAAAGGGAAGCAAAGATAAAGCAAGGAAGAGTCAGATCAAGCGACTACAACGAGATTACTTGTAGATATCGAGTTGCATGTATGATTTCCTTGCTAGTTTTAGCATGCATGGTATATGCATCTATGTGTTTGCTTCTCTTGTTGTCATTGGCATGGTGTTATAGACATTTTTGGGCACTGTAACCCAAATCATAAATTTCCATAAACTGAGGGCTCCTAAGTCCCTAAAAGTGTTGCTTCATTGCCTAAAGGAACAAGGTCAACTAATTACATCATCTCCCAGAAGTTCTCCACTAAAAGCTGCTCAGAAATGGTCAAAACTGGACCATACTGAATACCCAATGCAGAGGGTGTGATGCATATCACCTTCCCAGTGTACAGGGTGTGATGCATACTGAATGGCCCCTCTGTAGGGTGCGATGGTCGGGAATGGGCAAATGGCAGGGACAATTTGCGAGGTGGAAGATCATGGAATCTTCCAGAAACTTCCCCTCTGACACTTGCCTCTCTGTTTTCGACCAGGGATGAGTAAGAGATCATCACTCTCCAAGTGGAATCAAGAACTATCAGAGAGAGGACACTAATCAAAACCCCAAGAGATGACTCACCTCCCTACAATCATCTATATATGGATCCCTCATCACAGAGGTCCAGAGGCTGGAATCTTGGATCTTGTAGAGAAGTGATGTTGGTTTTCTGGTGTAACTTCATAGTGTTGGGTGATCTAAGCTTTACTTGAAGTGAAGAAGGGCTTTCTTGCTGGAGGATGATGCTGGGTCAG